>MU187217.1:0-22745 GCA_016904865.1 Pissodes strobi | reverse complement strand
TATAAGTAGCACTCTACTAATAAAAACTTAGCATAGAAATATAGGCACAGATTCTCAAAAAATTCTAGATATTATTGTGTTATTTCACTCTTTTAGATAGGTATTGGGTATCAGTTTGCGAATCGAATATTTAAGTTTTTGAAGCCGAACATGTTTCAACACTTACTGTAATTTATAAAAACATTTATAAACTTTGTGTGTATGTAGGTCTATAATTGGTTTTGATGTTTTCAGTTGCATTCGAATTTCACAAACCCTCCGCAAAAAATATCATACGATGACCTAACTTAAATCAATTTTAGATTGTAAAACTACAGTGTAAACATCGTGCTCAATACATTGAAAACAAACCACGATTTCCGTATAACATTTCAATTAACCCTTGTTCGTAGAAAGTTATTAGTCAATATAAAATAACTAACATATTGGATTAGGTGAGACCCATTGTGACGAGACAAGTTTGTAATTAAAACCGACCAGGCATCGGCATCGCTTCGTTCGCATATGCATACACCTATTGCCGGACCCGCTCATGCATGTTTAATCACGCCGAGCAAAAACTTTAATTTGAACTGTAATCAATTTGCTCAAGACAACAGAATGCAATCAAGAATCCTGTACTTTTATTGGCATGTACCCCTAACCCTTAACTACAAGGGCGGAGCCATAATTAAATTCTCTAATTCCTCAAAATTGGATATTTTATATTTCTTAATTAGAATTTATTTAAATACTTAAATGTGTTCTACATTTCTCAATAGCCAAGCACAGTAAGATGAAATTAACCTGAATATTAATATTTTCTTGCAAAACTGGATAAATCAACTATTCTGAAAAAAAAATGGATTTCTATACAGCAAAACTATTATGTTGAGGCTAGTTTGTAACAAATCCAAGTTGAAAGCCATGTAAAAATACAATTGCTTGGATGGGAAAATCGGATCTTATGTTAAATATTATTGATCTTATGTTTTCTAAGTTAAAATAAAGTTTTACCTAGAATGGTTCCTTGTTTAGTGCTTATTTGAATTCTTAATCTGACTGCATTAAATTTAAATAAATAAAGGTATTGTTCTTGTGGATAGGCCTATATTGTCACCCCTAGCTAGAAAGATGAATTTACTACTAAAATTTCTTTCCGAGAATGTCAAGTTTAATTGCAAAATCAACAGTCTCGATCTTCATTAATCGCTAATCGATATTGTATCGAAAATCAATGCATATTTTCCTTTGACAAAGTAAATGAGGTTTAGTACTAGTCGTCTAATAACCTATTACTAAGATCCAATTTAAAACCAGCAGCTTATTTTTTCAATCTTCTTAATGTTGGTTTCCTATACTCACGTCCACGTACACCAAAGATTCAAGCTTCGGATATGCGCATACGTGACCGAACCCGGATTATTATAATATTTCACTTCTTGCCCCGGGGTGCAACCAAACAAAACTGGCCCAGGCTAACCTAAATTTAAAAAAATAAACATATACTTGTCACAAGCACAGAGTCTAACCACTGCACTACCAGACGTGTTGAAAGCAATTCACTGGACCGTAAAGACATGGGTAATTCTGACACATTCGGCCAATGTCGGGTCGTGTCGTGTGGAACCGGGAACACAAAGGCGTAGAAATTTGGTGTACCTAGACGCGGGTCTTCTATGATATAAAAAATGCTTGTTTCACACATGCTACAGAGATACATTGATATATTATTATCTGATCCAAGATTAGATCATCCATAATTCCTATATTTCTGTTGGTTCCCCGATTTAATATATTATTGAAGTGGAACTTCTTTAGGCACGCTAGACCTGGAGATTAATCTAGTAAAGATGTTACAAAGGTAACAAAATGCGTGATAGGGCGAACGCGAATGGTAACGAAAGTAGAAAGGAAGATCGGTGAGACGAATTTTCATACCAGCCCATCCACAATTCAAAACATCTTTTATCATCCGTGCCGAACTCGCCTATTTTTCACTGACCAGATCCGATTTATGAACGGACGCGGATGAAGTTTTACTTCTGGTATGTGGTGTAGTACCACACTATTTTTTTTTATTAGGTTGATTCTTTCTGATACGATTTTGCCTCCTTCGTGTAGAGATTAATATAAACGTTCTCAATCTGCTACACATTATTTCCTTGGTCCCAGATCTTTCTTACTCAACACAAATACCAACAAACGTTTCTCTATAATCATACTAGAAAGATTATAGTTGAATTTTCTAAGAATTCGCTGGGAACATTGCCGTTATTTAAAAGACTTAGGACTAGATCAGTCTTGTTGTTCTCACTTTTTATAGGTGACAATCTTCATATTCATTCTTGAGAATACAACTAAAAAGCGCGACTTACACACTTTCCTTAATCTATTATTACCTTCAAGAAAGCTTGCTTGAGATATTTACAACGATATTTCCTTCTAGAGGTAGAGTTTTACATGATCACATATTTTCAGCGAAAGCTTTTGTATTATCATTCCTAAAAATGTATATTTAACTGAAAGCTATCTGAGGTATTTATTACATTCACTATAAACGATATTCACATAAAATGTATGTATTCATATTGCTTAATTTAAACAAGCTGCCATCAAAATTTTAGTTTCTAGATTAATATAATATAAGAGATCTAGTGACATTGATAAATGTTTGTGCCCCAACCAAATATAGCTATAATATCGTCATCTAAAGAAGAATTAAATTTTTAGTAGAAACCTTTGAACTAATACAGATAAGGCATATTATATACCCAAACACAAAATAAATAAATATTGTCTTAGTCCTGAATCAAAACCAACAGTTAAAAATTAACAGACAGTTGTAGAAATCTAAATTTAAGAACCACTTAAATAAGTAAACCACTAACTTTATTTAAACATGACACGTGTTTCGACGGTAACGTCTTTTTCAAATGTGAATAGATACACTAATATATGCTAAAATTATATAGTTCAGCTGTTGCAGATAAATTACAAAAAATAGTCTTGACCCAGGCGCCTTATGAATAGCAAAGGAAACAAGTGAACAATTTATAGGAAAGGTTTAATATCGGAGAAAACCCAAAATCAGTTTGTTCGTTAAGTAATATATTCAATTTTTTATATTTATTGGTTTCCATAATTTGTAACAGATTTAATTTTTTACCTTTATTTTCAATATATAAAACATTGTAATCAAATGTGGTTCTCATTAATTAACTGACAAGCATAGTTAGAAGTATCCTTGACATTCATGAAACAAGACTGGTGTTCTTTAATTCTCTTTTCAAAAGGTCTACCAGTTTGGCCAATATATACTTTGGAACACGGTATTTGTTATTTTTAATGAACTTACTAATTTTATTGTTGGTTTTAAAGGCAATTTTGGCATTCATATATTTTTTTTATATACTGTGATATTTTTGTGTTAACCTTCCTGTGTGTGTTAAAATTTGATAATTGTTAAGTTCAGTATTATTAATTTTTGGGTACACCAACTCTAAAGCCTTTTTGGTATCGTCATTTTTAATTAAATTATCAACAATGCTAGCCTTATAACCATTATTCACAGCAATTCGTTTGATTATATTAATCTCTTTATTGTAATGATCTTCAAACAAAGGAATGATATTTAGTCTATGCATAAAACTAACATAAACATAAATGCTGCAATTTTTTGATTGTACGGATGGTTAGAAGAGTTGTGAATAATTATATCCGTATAAGATGGTTTGCGATAGATGCCAAAGGTATGTTTATTGTTTACTTTTGAAATTTTGAGGTCTAAAAAATTAATAGAGTGTTCCTGTTCCAATTCTACTGTAAATGTAATATTGGGATGTAATGTGTTAATAAATTCTAAGAAAATGTCTAATTGTCTTGACGTCCCATTAAAACGAACTAAAATGTCATCCACATATCGATAACAATATAAGCAATATTTGCTAAGATTATGGTGTTCATGTATTGATTTCTCTAAGTTATCCATAAAGATTTCAGCTAAAATAGGACTAAGTGGATTACCCATTATTAAACCTTCGATACAAGTGTAAATATTATCGTTAAATTCAAATTAATTTTGATCTAAACGCAATGATAAGCAATTTAAAATATCCTGTTTTATTATGTGATTAATATGGTTCTTATCTAACATAATTTTAATTAATTCTAACACTTCAATCGGAGGTACACTAGGAAATAAATTATTAACATCAAAAGAAAGAGTTAGATGGTAAAGTAACATTTTTAATCTTATTCACTAGGTCATAACTATTTATAATCGAATATTTAGATTTGAAATTACAATGTTTACCTACAATGTGAATTAATTCTTCAGAATGTTTAACAGCAGGGGCTGTACATTACTGTACAATACGAAACTACAGGCCGAATAGGCATATCTTGTTTATGTAATTTGATTAAAGAATATGATTTAGGTATTTGTGGGTTCATTAACACAAGGTTAGGTTTAACGTAATCCGGAAAAATGCTAACTTCTTTAACAACTTCTTTTACAAGTTTCTGTTAGTGTAATGTAGGATCTGAATTAATTTGTATATATTTCTCTGGATTTAAAAATTTTAAAGTTTTATTAATCTAGTCTAAGTTGTTTAAAGCTATTATAGTTAAATAATGTCTGAGTCAACAGATTTCTTATTTATCGATTTTTTACTAGAGCCGACAAAGGAAAAACTATAATAGCTTTAAACAAATTAGACTACATTAATAAAACTTTAAATTTTTTACATGAACACCATCTTACCAAATATTGCTTATATTGGTATCGATATGTGGATGACATTTTAGTTCGTTTTAATGGGACGTCAAAACAATTAGACATTTTCTTGGAATTTATTAACACATTACATCCCAATATCCCAATAAATAGAATTGGAATAGGAACACTCTATTAATTTTTTAGACCTCAAAATTTCAAAAGTAAACAATAAACATACCTTTGACATCTATCGCAAACCATCTTATACTGATATAATTATTCACAACTCATCTAACCATCCGTACAATCAAAAAATGGCAGCATTTAATAGTTTTATACATAGACTAAATAACATTCCTTTATCTGAAGATAATTACAATAAAGAGATTAATATAATCAAACAAATTGCTGTGAATAATGGTTATAAGGCTAGCATTGTTGATAATTTAATTAAAAATTACGATACCAAAAAAGCTTTAGAATTGGTGTACCCAAAAATTAATAATAATGAACTTAACAATTATCAAATTTTAACACACACAGGAGAGTTAACACAAAAAATATCACAGTATATAAAAAATAAAAATATGAATGACAAAATTGCCTTTAAAACCAACAATAAAATTAGTAAGTTCATTAAAAATAACAAATCCCCTACACCTAAAAGTAAGAAAAATAATGTCTATAAATTAAATTGTGCTTTGTGTTCCAAACTATATATTGGTAAAACTGGTAGACCTTTTGAAAAGATAATTAAAGAACACCAGTTTTGTTTCATGAATGGCAAGGATACTTCTAACTATGCTTGTCATTTAATTAATGAAAACCACAAAATCAGTAATTATTTCAATGTTTTACATATTGAAAATAAAGGTAAAAAATTAAATCTGTTAGAAATTATGGAAATCCATAAATATAAAAAATTGAATATATTACTTAACGAACAAACTGATTTTGGGTTTTCTCCGTTATTAAACCTTTCCTAGAAATTGTTAACTTGTTTCCTTTGCTATTCATAAGGCGCCTGGGTCAAGATTATTTTTTGTAATTTACCTGCAACAGCTGAACTATATAATTTTAGCATATTTTAGTGTATCTATTCACATTTGAAAAAGACGTTACCGTCGAAACACGTGTCATGTTCAAATAAAGTTAGTGGAAATCTTTAAGTGGTTTACTTATTTAAGTGGTTCTTAATAATGGATCTCCATCAAGTAATGGCTACTTCGGTTAAAAACTAAATTTAATATCAAGTGTTGAATCAATTAATTATCACAAGATATATCAAGGACCTATTGAAAATTATTAGCCTTATTTAGACTATAATGAATTTATTAAGAGTTATACGTTCTAATGAAGAGAAGAAAAAGAGATTAATAAAACTGCAAAAAAATATACTTCCTCAAAATTCCAAAGGGTCATTATCCACAACTTCATTAACTAAACATATTATTCGAAGTTGATGATGAACCATTTTATACTAAATCGTACAGAAATTCATGAAAAAGAGGTTTAAAATCAATAGCGTTGCAAATGCAACCAAATCCAGAAACATAGGTTTTTCCCTTTTAATGGTAGATTTATGTGGTTGATATTCTCTTTATCTTACATTAGTACCTAACATACCTATTATGAACCTAGAATTTATATCTTACAATTTAAAATATTAACTATTTCATACTTTGGAATATGGGCACGTACCCAACCGGTATCGCCGGTTACAGTTCCGAAGTGTTCGAAGTCGTCCCTCATTTTCAAGCGTTCTCTTAACGTATGTCTAAGATATCTTTTGGCAATTATTGACGTGCTTTTTCCCTTCCGCGCGATGAACGTGTAGGTAGAGAAAATATAATTTTTCAAAGTCCAGATATTTTCGTTGTAATTTTGACCATCAAGTCTAGTATTGTTATAAATTGGCATCCACTATGCCGGCAATATCGTCTCGTAAAAGTTTGGTATGTAAAGTGAGGTTGCCCTGTTCAAAAAGGCCCATCCTCCGCTGGGTCTTTCGCTAGCCTAGAGAGCTTCTCCAGGTTCATTCCTGCCAGTTTGAGATCCTTTTGTCGAAGTGATGCTGACTCATATGGAGTGACGTGCAGCTTCACAAGAGGCGGTAAGGCTCTAGTTGGGGTCAGCCAGATAGTAGCCGTATGAATAAAAGAATAGACATCAACCACTGCCAGTGAATTCCACTTCCTTATGACCATATGAAAATAACATAAAAGTAGGCACTATAATTTTACTTAATTTACTTACCATATCTTGCGTTTTCTTTTTCAAAACTACCGTTAACCGAATTTTTAATCGTTTATTATTTTTTTACCGTATCTATTACCGTTTTTATCATTACTTGAATAACTAATACCGAATTTCATCACCGCCGTATAGGATATTATCTTGGTTAGCAAATGTCTAGCTAATATCACTGTAATTATCTGGTTTACTTTTCTGAATTACGTACATTTATCTAAATGCTTCGCTCTTACTGTAGGTCATATAATTATCGAACTTACCACTAAATGATTTTAACCGTTTATTATCTTCTACATTATCTATTATAGTTTCTGACCGTTATTTGTTTAATTAATACCGACTTTCTACGCTACCGTATATGATATTATTTTGGTTAGCAAAATATTTCTTCCTAATATTATTGTAATTATCTGATTTATTGTTTTGTTTTACCTATGCTTACTTAAATGCTACGAACTTACTGTAATTTGCTGCAAGCCTTATGGCAGAAGACCGTCATACATAACTACCACTTTAGGCTTTTGTTCATTAACAGGTTACCGAATTGAGCTCACTTCGATTTCCCCTGCAGATCACTGCATCGTAAATTGTCTAATTTCAAAAATATATAAAGTAAAATATGTTATGGGAATTTTTTCGGTAATACGGCCATATTGTTTAAAGAAAGGAAAAAAGGTAGAACATTCAAAAGAATTTTTACAATTTTTCAAATATATAAAACAATATTTTCTAATGATCCAATCTTACTCATATAGATTTTCCAAAAATACTTACCTCACTACCGATGGAATAGTTTGAGCCAAAACCAAAAATAAAAAAAAACTTTTAACAATAATATATATCATCCGTAGAGTACTTCAGACGACTAATTTGGTCGTCATTTCAAGATTAAAACCACTTAAATGGCTAGACAATTTAAGATAATCAAAGTCAAATTTGATAAAATAGAAATTATAATTAGGTGAATATGATGATGGCATTGAGTATGTAAGAAATAAGAAAAATTTTGTAATTAGCAACTCTATTATATTTCATAAAAATAATGTATGAAAGGAATCCAAATAAATTTAACTGGATAGAATTCCATTTCATTCATTTGATAGTGTCACGTTGTTGCAAAGCCCAATAGAGCGATATTTTCCTTTTACTGGTCGATATGTGATGATGACACTCTTGCTACTTTACTTCTCGCCACCTTACTTCCGGTGTTCCAAGTCGTTCGAAAAATGAATTCGAGACGTATTTTCACAGGAAACGTCATTGCTTGCAAATCTACTAGATACAAGTAGGATCTATACTTTTTTATGGTAAATATTATCGTTGTATTTCATATTGATTAATAAATTTACTGTTAAACGTCTGTAGGTCGTCTTTTATCGTATATCATGCTTTACTGTTTTAGTTTATTGAGTTATTGGAATTATCGCTGGCTGCCTTTAAGTCATTTATTACCTTTGTCAATTACTTAATTTTGACTTTACTTATCACCGATATAGTATTATCTTAATTAGTAAATATCTTGATAATGCTTTCGTGATTATCTTATTCATTTCTGTATTACACTTATCTACTTCAACAAAAGGTTTTTACTGTACGTGGCTGTGAGCCTCATGGCAGTAATTTCTTGCGCATCACGGCTATTTGCTATTTACATTTTTCGCCTTAACATTGACATTGAACTGAGCTCAATTCGTGTTCCCCGTAGGTACTTACCGGCTAGGTATATATATACTTACTTTATAGAGTAATTCATTGATTTAACAGATCTCCAGTAATTGCTTATTAGTATATGGATATTCTCGCTGCCATGAGATTCATTTAAATTAGTTTTATTTAATAATCAAATTGTTTATAACTGTTGATATTTACCGGCAATATCCATACACATTTACTTAACACGTTTTCTTATTGATTTTGTATAAAGCAAGTTGATTAAAACTTAGTATCTTATTTTGCTTTGATTTAATAGTCTGATAATATAGATAAAATGCATAAGTGAATCTTCTCATTAGTTTATGGGCGATATTATTACTTCAATTTAATTTGAGATCAAATTAATTGTCTTTGGAGTGCTTATGTTTATTTTGGTAAATTACTGTCAGAAGTACCTTTCCTTAATAAATACCTTTGATTTCTAATTTTCATAATATTCTTGTCTAGGTTATGTTTCTAAATTTTACTACCCCATTTTCCATGTGTACACAGCATTGATATATTCCTAGTTAAAAATGTAGGGGCAACACATAGACATACACCTTAAAATAAGGCCGATGAGTGAACCTTGCATATGAACCGCCTGTTACATAATTAGCACCCATCCCTTAAGGCTGGTTACAGTAGATTCTTTGGGTGTTGGTAAATTGGATCCCGGCAGGTAGAAAATAAAAGGGTAGTTTGAAACATCTGTTAATAATATGTAAATTGGTTCCCAAACCCAAAAAGGTCGTTGGTATATTGGTTCCCTTAACAAATTGAGGGTGTCATAAATAATTATATTGGGAGTGTGAAGGAATTGTATAGATATTGAAATTTTAGTTTGTATTTTTGTTCTGTGGCTATTACTTGTGTTTAAACTTGTGTTCTATTTTCGTCATGAATTTCGAAATAATTTCAAGTGAGCGAGGATAACAGATATTAATAACTATAAATATGGTTTCCAAAAGCACCTGAAAACTGGTGAGAAGCGATGGACTTGCACAAATAGAAAGTGCAAATCATTTGTCCTTACTTTGGATGAATGTGACGATAATATAACTATTACAAAACATATACAAGAACATTCCCATGATGCCGTTGTGGGAGAGTTAAACCGTCAAATCTTTAATACTGCCTGCAAACGAAAAGCTGTAGAGGACCTATCCGAAAAACCTGCCAAGATTATTCGCAAAGTGCTTCAAGAAAATCTGCCATCCACAATTGTTACATCTGACATTGCTTGTGTCCGAAGATTAGACTGCTCGTCGAAAAATGCAGCCAAGTTTACCGAAAAACATCCAGGAAACTTTTGACTTTCTTGACAAGGCAAACATCCAAACTTGTAGGGGTGAGCAGTTTTTACTTTGTAACAGTAGAATGGAAGAGACAGTGATATTTTCGTGTCGATCTAATATTCAAATGTTAGAAAAACTGACACATATTTATTTAGATGATGGTACAGACACAGAAGTACAGACTGCACACAGTTTTTCTGCCAATTTCGCGGCCAATTTTTTACTTTACATGGTTATTGTAACGGGCATTATATTCCATTATTTTTTTCATTGTAACCAAATAAGTGAACAGAAACGTATAAAAATCTGTTCAACTTAATAATCAATATTTGTAAGGATAGTGGTATTACATTAAGAATTTCGAAAATTGTTATTGATTTTGATCAATCCGTAAAGCAGTGGAGCAAATTTTTCCTTCAGTAGAAATAATCGGGTGTCGGTTTCACCTTGCCCAATCGTGGCATAGAAAAATTTAAGAATACGGCCTTACACCTGAATGTAGAAACGAACATTCTGAAATTGGTAGATGGCTACGAATGATTTTGGTCTTACATTATTAATTCCTCATGATGTTAGCGCCTGCTTTGTTTTTGCTTTACTTACGATAGCACCAACACACGAAAATGTTCAAAAGTATTCTGATTATTTAATAGATAAGTATATAACACAAGATTCTCTCTTTCCACCTTACCTTTGGGCTCACCACTCAGCTGAACTTACGCGCACTACTAATGCCTGTGTGTCTTCTCACAAATATTTCAAGGCGTCTTTTTATAAAACATATCCTAACATTTTTATTTTTTTTGAAAAAATTAAAGAATTTCAAACTGAAAATTATGTAAAATTACAAAGCGTCAATATTACGGCTAAAATACATAATGATAAAGTCAAGAACCGCCAAAAATATATAGAGAAAATGATAGAATCGTAGTCAAGAAAGGAAATTCGTCGACAACATTTTATTAAATGTGTTTCTTTTCGCTGTCCTGTTACCTACTAAAGATTGAAATTATGAAAGTTATTATTTTGTATTAGTTGCTATTTTAAATGTAAAACACTATGTTGTATAATAGATTTATAAAAATCAAACCGTGCTTTATTAGATAAATCTCGGGACCCAATTTACACATAAAGGTCAGGTAAACTAAAAATGTTGGGAACCAATTTACACATAAAGATCAAGTCAACCAAAAATATTGGGAACCAATTTACAAGATATGTTTTACCCTTCTTAGTTTGGGAACCAATTTACATGTACCCGATTCTTTTGGATTCAACTTCAACTTAAAAACTTTTGAGTGTAATAGACACTTTTTTAAATTTACTCAAGCTTCTGCAATTGAAAGTATAATACATTCCATGCAATTTTATTATTTATATCACTTATGGTATTCCTACACCCATCATTAGTAAAATTTTTGTAAAATACTTAATATATATTCACTATACCTACAACTTAAAAAAATAACAAATTCTAATATATATTTTTAATGCAAGTTCAACATATTCCTTTCTATAATATACTTATATTTCTTTTAGACGTTTTAAGCAAAATTTTACAATTATGGCAACTGCCACACTGTTTTTTTATTTTTCTAGATTATAAATTGATTAAAATGTATTTTGTGTTTGTTCGATCGCGCCAATATTTTACTCACTTAAAGACGGACCCTGGTATACAGCTCGATATCTTGTAACCGTAATCGGCAACTACTGGTGGGAAACCCTCCGAAAATTGTCTTTTCTTTTGAATTTGATCATATTAAATCATTTGTTATGTAGATAGTGATGTCGGTTCCTCTTGAACACATTAGCCGGGCGGGAGTACATAATAAAATTGAATCCATTTGGTTAAAGAGTTGACCTTTCTAAGTAATGACAAAAAGTTTAAACCGACCATTTGCTATATTAGAATAATTGGATGCAAAATATCGATAAGAACACATTATAACCTAATCTAGCTCATATTACCAAAGAATATACTACTCTACAATAGTAGAATATTCTTTGGTAATACCTAATACTTACCGATAATTTAACATTTTTTCTTTAATTTATGATCTTATACACACGAAGAAGGACATAAAAGACTCGGGGGTTCTGGTCAATCGAATATGTTCGATCATTTAATTGTAGGTGACAATTACTGTGCATATTTTCCGAAACAGATAATTATTATATATATTTTTTTATCAACTAGTGAATCTGTATTAGGTCATAAAAACACTGGACGCAAATTTTAAGGACCCAAAAATATGTCTTTATTGAAAGTATTTTATTTCAATTTCGAGAAAAACATTTATAATGTAATTTTTCTTATTAGGAAAAAAAAAAACGAAATAAAACATAAATTAATGTTTTCTTATAATTTAGACTCTAAAGATGACGAAAGAGTATCTTATTTTTTTTGGAAACATACATTTGTATCAACTTACAGTGGAACTTCCCTAATTCGTATCTCCAAGCGCCAGGAACCGAAATTTGAGTTAGAGATAAATCGAATTATAGAATAAATCTATCGAATTTAACTTTAGTCTCTATATTTTTTATCGATACGAAATGTTTTCACAGGCGTGATATTTTACCAAAATTTACTAAAAACTAAATTCATTATTCGATTCACCACTTTGGATCGATTAAGATCGATCTAACTGAACTTTATTGAACTGATTCGTGTTCGATTGAAAAATATCACTTTGCCACCACCACCTAAAAAGAGATCCAGCTCACCTGTAAGTGAGCCGAAAATTGACCATGATCACTTAGATCGCATCGGTTCAGCAGTTCAGGTAAAAGATGGCATTTAAATGTCAATTGTTAATCGGCTTTTTTTTAATGGTTTTCATAACTTCATTTGACCTTGGCTCACTGAACTGAAATATCACTTCAGTTTTAGTTAATTTTGAGTTGATCTCCAGTCACAATCGAATACAGCTATTTGTATATGACAATTATGCCAGATGTCACTTTATGGCGCTTTCATAAACTCACCAAACCAAAATGAGAATTTTACAGCACACTTCTGTAATGTTATCAACTATCATTCTCAATGATATAAAATCACATACGTAGTGGAAAGTTTAATCACTAATCTTAATTTTAAATTCTTGTTATCTAGGGATCAAACTGTTATAATTAATCCAGTTGATAATTCAAAAGAATATTCAAATTGGGGACTCAACGTTTGGCATAAAAAGCTACGCAACAGCATACACCGCCGGCAGATTTTGGTCTCTAGTACAAAGTACGGAATAGGGAACTGCCCTCTTGGAATACTAAAAATTCCCCCTTAAAGTCTTGTTAGTGCACATTAACGAATAGGGAACTGCTCCCCTAACAGGCGCTATCGTGTCACAGGAAAGACTGCTTGCAACTCTCGATTAGTGTCGATCTGCGGTTTCTAGATTGCGTGGCTCAGATGACTTGGCAGCATTGTAGTCAATAATAGCAGGTTTTTGACGTAGGCTTATATGAGTTGTACTGGGTTGTTGTAGTACTGGATTTTGTACTAAGCATAAGGACATCACATCTGTCTTTCCATTAAATAGTGTTATGCCATCGTCACTTTCCATGACATTCTTAGGGTTATAATTACCATTATGTCGTAAATTTCCAAGATGAGTTGAACGCTCTGCTAGTCGTCTATCCTTGGTACTTAGATACGAAACAGCGAATCAGAATTTCGGCTTTATGTTCTTGTATATATCCGATTCCTACAATGGCGAATATGTTAATCACTCGTAAGTCTAATGTTGAAAAAAAATCCAAATAGTAGTACAAATTCAAATCAATCATAGATCCAAAGGCTATCTCAGTGCAAAAATAGTCAACATTCTACCGGTGGCAGTCAGAGCCACTGCAGATAAGAGGGGTTATCACCAGAAATGCGTAAATTTTATAGCTACTAATTTTGAAACGTTTGCCACCATATTCTTAATGTCTGTAAAGCGGGAATAAACAAGTGTCACTCACTAAGATTTACCTATAGTTAATTTAAATGGTTAAATAATCATAAATTTTACTGGTACATACAGAAATTTAGTTTTCTAGGTACCTACTTTTAAAACTGTCTGTAAAACATTTATTGTAATCTATTGAGTATTTGAGTCTTGAGTAAACGATCCCCGGGAGGGCATGCTTCATTTTAAGCAAAGTGCCATACGAAGTAAAATAATTATTAAATCTAGTTCGAGGCATAAATTTACACGCAGCGCTGATGAGTTAGCGACTCTAGAAATAGATTAGCGAAGGTATTTTATCTAGTCCCATTCACAGGATTATAACCAAATAAACATTTTCCCGGAACCGAGTGTACCGTTTCAGAGAGATCTCCCTTTCGACCTTCATATAGACAAAAAAGTTTAAAAATTCACCCTTATAACTAAAAACTAACTCTTCTCTATGTTCATATTTTATTAAGCAGCGAATGAAAGTCATATCAGATTTCACGTTTTTAACAGACTTCTGATGTATTACTTTCCACATAATTATTTCTTGTCTATTTTTATACTTATATTCATCAGACGTTTTAAGCTAAAATTTACAATTTATTCATTATCATGCTAGACTTATTATGTAATTAATTACAGGATGATTAAAAAGTGTTTTGTGTTTGTTCCAGACGAACCCTTGTATACAGTTCGACATTCCGTAACCGTAATCGGCCACTACGGGAGACAAACCCTTCGAAAATTGTCTGCCCTTTAGATCATATTAAATTATTTGTATAGTAGAATGTGGTGTCTTTCCTTTTGAAGATATTAGTCGGGCGGAAGGGCATAATGAAATGGAAAATATCTTGTTAAAGGATTGAGCTTTACAGATAATGATAAACGTTACAATCGAATTATGTTATATAAAAATAATAGATTAACTGGTTGTCGTAAAAATAATAGTTTCAGTCAGAGTCCGATAGGTCCGTCGTCATTTCTTAAAAAGAAATGACTGTATATGATGCGAACAATAACCGAACTTAAACGATGTGAGCAAACGAATAAGCCAAAAATTAATAAGCTATGTTAGAGCAAAATCCATATTCTTTATAGTTTTTATTTAGACGCTGAGAATATAGAGCAGAGGTTCGACGTATATTTCAGCTATACATTTATACGCACACAGATTGTAAATAAAAGCCGGGCACAAAAAACCGTGAGCAATCGCCAACACGGTAATTCTGATATATCTAAATATATAAAATCTGCATATTTTATTGCTTCTTTATTCTTGTTGCTTTTATTATCTGGGCGAGTGCGTTCATTATAACAAACACCTCTGCATTTGTTGTTCTAGTGGTATCAAGGGCCGCACATAATACTTTAGCGTTCTTAGTCTTACTCCGATGGATAGGCGGGATTAAGAGGAAGCTCCACATCTTCACAAAATCGACCCTAGCTCTTTCGATTCTTCTTTTAAATTCCTTCGAATGATAGGCTGATAATTTATTTCTCTTACTATGTATATGTAGCTTTGTACGTTTAGCAAGGTAGTGTCATTGACTACAATGTTTATCTGCTGTTGTTGTCAGTGGCGGCCCGCGGCTTTGAAAAGTGGGGAAGAGCTACCGACATCGACAGAAGGAACAGCGCCGCAGGTGAAAAATTTTTGGGGTCCACGCCCAAACTGCCAAAATTATTTAATAATTATTACCGGTATTTTCTAGGTAAAGCATCAAAAAATAAAATATATTCATATTGTATTAGCAACAAAATGATTTGTTGCAAATCACATGTCTAGGAAAATCACATTTAAACTAGAATATATAGAACATATCTCTTGTATAATACTATAATGGATCAACCGTGGAGTGTAAATAAAAAATAATTCCAAGAATTCACGGCGGAATGTCCCCTAATAAACTCGCAATAAACGAAACAACGTGCTTTCGCGTTGATCTGAGAAAGGAAGTGCTACACGCCAGCTCTTCCAATCATTGCAAACCAACCAATGTACGAGCATTACGACGTCATCGTTGTCATGGCAACCAACTAGTTGCGCTTATACTTTTGATGACTTGACGGCTCTCGAGCGAAGCCTATTCCTTAAAGGTCTACACAAATGATAATGAGATTGTCACTGCTATCGGCGCGTACGCGAAAAGAAATAGACATTTTCATGTGGGTTCACCTCTGTTTTATTCCATAGTGGTGTTAACGGGGAATGTGCAGGTGGCGAGATTCTTGTTCTTGTTTCATGAAGCTTTGATTTTAATATTTGAAAATAATTGAATTATTAGTTATTAGGGGGGCAACGGGAAACAGATTATGCCTAAACTAAGAAAATTTTATCATTGAATCTTAAAATATATTATTATTTTACTGATGAATGAATTAATTGTATTTTTTTAAATTACATTTTCTTGAGGAAGTGGCACTTCCCCTACTTCCGCTGAATAGCCGCCACTGGTTGTTGTGCGGTTTGTGAACACAACAAGGTCTTAGTTTTGGATGCATTAATCTCCAGTCCTATTCTGGTGCTGTGTTCTATAAGAATGTAAATCAGTGTCTGTAGTTGTTCATTAGATTCTGCTATGACCACGGTATCGTCTGCATATTTGAAGTTGTCGCCGATAATGCCATTTATTTTTGCTCCTTTCGATAATCACATCAGTATAAACAATTAAATTTTAAATCATTTATGACCACAAAGAAGGGGGCTGGTAATTAAATTTATAATTAACCACTTTAACTAGCGGACTGTATTAAACTAGGTAGGTGGGATTTTATGTATAGGGTGTGAATTGAAACATGTATTTTAGGTATTAATTAATTTAATAATGCATGGTTTAATTTGCATTAAATATGATAAATAAATAAAACGTTTTCTAACTACTTTCATGCATTCATCTTTTCACACAAAAAACTAAATACTTTACATCAGATTAAACGTTAGGAAATATCTAATTTCTAACAAAACTTCTTGATTATTTTAACTTAACATAAACCTCTTTCTCTACTGAATTTATTCAATTTTTTTTTATTCAACTAACTGCTTTCGCGTTCATACAAAATACTTAGTTACTTATATTTTTCTGTAATTATCTCAACTTAATCTTATCAGGCCAGGGATATAAGACTTAGAAACTTGATTCGAATCTTAAGTACAGGAACAGACTTGTGTAACTACAATTTTCCAAACGCCATTTTACCTTCCTCAATCTTCATCAACAGGAGAGAGACTACCGCGTTTCTGTCTTAAAAAAATGCGTAAAAACGCCCAAAAGAGTCCATAATTCAGTGTTGAAAAAGGGGAAAAGAGTGCACCAGATATTTTCTAAATATCTGTGTAAATAAATGAGAAAATGTCTAAATATCTTCGCGTCAAACAGTGCAGCGACGGGAGCTGATCTTTTTGGCGCCAAACTCAAGCAGCGCGGCTATACAGGACGATTCTTCACGTGTGAATGCTTGTAAGGCACTTCTTCGACTCCCCGACTTCAACCTTCCAGTAAATTTAAATTTTTCCTACCAGAGCGGGCAGGGAGAACAGAGCTGGAAATTGCGCAGACGCGGAATACATTTGAGAAGGTAGAAAAATGTTCTCTCTTTATTTGACATATTGCTGTATACACATCATTGACGGAGACAAAGATACATTAAATTTAACCTTTTTAACGAGAGTGGCAACTAGCTATATTTGCAGCAATTGACTAACTAAATTAAGATGGTTCAATGCACAAATTGCTGTTACCTGGGGTGAAATAAATTTATTCTGATTTTTATTATGGCTCAATCATACTACGAACATACAGTGTATTATCACCAAACGATAGGGTGAAAAGCGATAAGTTAATACACATGTTGGGGCGTTTCCCCAAACTCCCCAACATACTGTGTTGCCGTTTGCAGTGCGGATGCATCTCTTATATCTCCAGTATATATTATGGATTATAATTATTTCCTGGCTACCTAATTCGATTCGGTCAAAACCCTTTTTATAGTCCACAAAGCAAACATAGGTTTCCTTTTCATCTCCAAAAATATAGTCAGCTAGTAACGTTAAGCCCAGGGTATTCTCTATTATTCATGTACCTTTCCTGTATCCGTACTAAGATCGGCGTAGGTAACTCTTGCACTTAAAGCAAATTCGGTTGAAAACGATTCCCATCAGAATTTTTGCGGATTGGTTCATGAGGCAGAATGATCTGTGGTCTACGCACTGTCTTGCTTTTTTAGGAAAGAGCACATACTCAGCCAGTCGTGGGCTAACTTTCGTAGATTGCAAAGACTATTACCCTTATATATTTGCCGTCAAAGACTGTATCCTGAGCTACAATTTATTTGAGCTAATGAATAATTTAGACCTTGAACCACAAACTTTAATGAAAAATATTACTGAAAATAAAAATATCTTCAGAGAAGTATTTTCCCTAATAATATGTTTCAGAGTCAATCTTGGTCGATTTTCTGAACAAAAAGAGATGTGCTCTTAGGCACTGAAATTTACCATAGGGCTAGTTCTAAAGTCATTTTGTAAATAAAACAAAAAGCTTTAGCATTATATGAATATTTTAATAAGTTACTTTACTTGAAAATAACTAGAAGCTCATAAATACACAAAATATAAACAGTGAATTATTGTACGTAGTCAGTGCTACGATGTGAAAAATATCAGTCGAGGCAAATTTTCACTCGCGGATGCTGTGACAGTATCGCTACATTCCATGCCATATTTCACTTTTCGAATGGCCCTCCGCTCGCTACCGCTCGCTACGGGGGCTCAAGAAAAGGAAACTAACCAGGTGCTAACCCAATCTAACCCAAGACATACCCAAAAACAAGAAAAAAACAGTTTAGAAATATAACCTTAAAAAAAATTTTAAACACCGACGGGGTTTGAACTCCAGTCGCCGAAGTGAAGGCTATTCATGCAAACCCCTAGACCACCAGGGCACATACAAACGATTGGTTGCATCACGAAGACAAGACGCGCAGGTACGCGCACACGCATGGAATGTATCGATACTGTCACAGCATCCGCGAGTCAAATTTTCGACTTTGAATAATATATGACATAAATAAAACTTAAAATCTAAAGCATTGCGTAAACAGTTGTAGTACTAAACTAGTGTATGGTTATAAACATAACCTTGAAACTATATACGGTTAAATGTCTGTTAGAGTTCCTGCGGAACAGCTATTTATCAACTATGTTAGCTGAATTGGCTTTGATATAAAATACAACAATATACAAGCAATAATAACAGGATTAGTATTACCTTAAAGTCCGCCTTAAAGCTAATATGTACACTATGAACACCATTGACGAGAAACGTTCAATGTTCAGGAGGTTATCTTCTAACACTGGGGGAAAGTCACTTTGAAAAACACTAGCTAGATCTATGGCTAGCTTCTATTTACAATGTTGTTCAATTTCTTGCAAACAAGAATGACTGAAATGTAATGGTTTGACTGGTATGCAGTTAGTGCATATTGGCATGACATGAATGCCTTGTAAATGCGGCTTATTGGTGCACGCATGAATGATTAGTAAGTATGCTATGCAGGTAGCATAGGTGTAAGCTGAAATCCGCGTATGGGAGGTAGCATTGTGATAGCTTGAGTATGTTGGCATACTAGTGCCGTTTAATCCTTATGTTAGAATAAGGCAAGAATATAGCAACCCAGTGGTATACTGGTGATATAATGTCCCATAGGCAAGGCCATTGGGGACTGTGCAGCGCATGGCACAGCCTTTGAGAATTAGAGAGATCAGTGGGTCTCCATAATGGCAGTAAAGATACCGAGAACATACGTTTTTGTAGGCTTAGTGAGAATGTGAATGTAAACATGTTCGTTTACTTACTTGAGATTTCGAGACTAGGCTCTATTGAGTGTGGTGTGGTTCGAGACAGGGCTCGATTGTACAACTCCAATGGATGAGACCAATTGGGACGCCATTGCTCGGCGTGAGAATAACGGCATTAAGTTTGCCAATAAATACCTTATTGTAGGCTTGATGTGACAATGACTATGGCAGGATATCACTATATCACTTGAGTAACGAACTAGAGAGATTATGAGGTCTCAAAACGTGAAAACTTGCCGGCATGGCGCCTAGCGCCAGCCGGCTAGAAACGGGGGTGCGCCTTTTGCGACTTACATGGTCGAGGTTCAAGACACGACTCAATACTGAATTCTAGAACGTGGGAACTAGAGCAACTTGAAGAACTTGTTAACGCCCCTTGCGGCGGGATGACATACATCCTCCGGAAGTCGAAAGGGCGAATAATGTAAATACTGAGCGGTTATGTAAATCTTTACGTCAGCGATTGTCTAAATTAACCTTGTGAATGTTAACACAAATCCGGTCGAAATAGCTAACTAGTTTTTTATTAAAATCGATTCTTAAAGATCATGAATATAGAAGCTAACTTGATTATCTCTAAGAGACAGTGATTGGTCGACTCGGTCGCCGGGTTATAGCGGGAAACGCTATGATTGGTCAGATGAGTTTAGGATGCGCGGCCGGATTCAGATGAGTAAAGGTGGTTACAACAGATGGCGCTAGTAATACCGCCCGGATAAAGCGCGAAGCGCTATGATTGGTGGAGGCCTTTTGAGGACGCTTAACTTTTAGCTTTCTAGCCTGCCGACGCAGTGGATAAACGTGGTGAACAAAAGATGGCGTTAGTAGTATCGCCAAGGTTTTAATTTGTTTGGAATGCGAGGACAGTGGCGTGGAAAGTTAGATTGTACAAAAATTAAATCGTTAGATTTGAAGACGTGTTCAAAAATGGTTTTTGAACATAATGACAATTCCACCTAGTAGTATGCAAGAAAAACTTCGGAACGAAGTTTCTCTTGCCTAAAAGGAGTTAAAACCTATTTACGTAGGGCAATGACCAAAAATAGACTTAAAAATTTGTCAAAGATTTCGATGGAAAATGAACTGCTTAATGAATTAATGAACACGCAACCGTTTTACGAAGAAATTTGCAAGCTTGAAAGATAAAAGAATCGATCTTGTATATGAAAGACTATAGACTTAACCCAACCTTAGCCTTTTCTCAACGGTCAAGAAGATCAAAGTTTAGTATGATTTGGTAGGTAATAGTTTTTCATATTAGTAATTTTTATTTTTCGGCATATGGGACGTAAATATTACTTTATTTAGTGAACAAAAATATATAATATGAAAACAAACCGCTCAAAGCAATATTTTGTATTTGAGTGAAATATAAGATATATAATTTAAAGGTATCCGTCCTTTTTTTAATTACAATTTAAACTTATTTTAGCAATATAGGGAATGTGCCATCATATTTTTTAACGACATTTGAGTAAAAGTTTGGGCGTGGCACTCCAAAAATTTTTCGTCTGCGCATTTGCCTCCGGCGGCATTTTGTCGCACCTGACGATAAAGCCACGAGCCGCCACTGTGATCTGCATAGCATTGATTAGAATACGAATACTATAAACATCAGCATATGTGAAGAAAAAACAATTTTATAACAGTGTCCGTCACAAGAAAAAGATGAATTGACGAATAGGGTTAGTTCCCCGACGACACAGTAGCACTGAAAAGTTGTTCCATCACGTTTATGGCTTAATCAGATGGAGTAAGTAAGTGGCAGCAAGTTAAGCGAAATATTAAAATATGAATGATGATATTCTAATTATGCAGAAAGTCTGTCCACTGAAGAAATTATAATTATATAGTCAAAGACATACAGTTTGTAGAGTATTAAACCTAAGATATATGCATCCTATAGAAAACTCGCTGACAAGCTGTACGGGCGTGAGCTAACTGATATATGAGAAAGAATTGTGTACATTGATTACGCTTAGACGATGTTTCATAAATTGTAATTATTATTTGCCCACCACTGTCATATAAATTGATTCAATAAAACATAAAATAAGAACATATGGTTTACTTAACTATGGTCTCATTAATTTCGTGTTATCTTATTTTAATTTTAAATATATTTTGTAGAATATTCACGACATATTGAAGTAAATTGTTGTGCTTAATAATACTGAATGACGCAAAAGGTAGGTTGTCACGTGTTTCCCTTTGACCATATTAATGGAAGGGAGGCTTAATGAAATGGAAACCATCATTTGTATAGAGGGTCGAATGCTCCAAAAACTTAATAACGACCGGTTTTAGATGTCCTAGGAAAATATAGATACATTGGCTAGAATATTACAGTAATGCATTAGCTGTAGTCAGTTAATGTAACGTAAATTAAAATGTTATTCCATCCAAATTAAATTGTTCCTTAGGGAACATATTCCTATATTACTTAAATGGGAAAGTCTCATAGAGAATTTAATCAACTGACAGACAGGAAAGATTGGCTCTATTATTAGCACTAATCATCAACAACAGTTCAGTATACACCGAGTCACTATGGTCTAAAATATTTAATTTTGACGTCAAAAGTCCCAATTTTTAAACATTTTAAAAATTAAAATAAGCACTAAAAAGAGGCACTCTACAAATTCTTAAATAACCCCTTTACCATGCACATATAATTATATTAAAAATTAAGGAGGCTTTCAAATATCTGATTTAGAACTTGTTTGTTGTTCGAGATTAATTGTCAAAAGGAAACAAGTCGTAAAGGTTTCTTTATTTTAGAAGGGTTTTGCTATTTAAAATAAATAAAGTTGGTATTTTTCAAATATGGATCTTTTACCAGATGGTAAGTTGAATAAAATATATAAAATAACTATGTCAATTAGGTGTATAATTTTTATCTAGAGTAGTAAGTATATAAAAAAATAGTGCTGATGGCAAATGCTTCAGGTTCTCTACCTTTGTTGTCGGTCTTGTTGTGATGTTTGAGCCAGTTAGTG
>MU187216.1:62136-78021 GCA_016904865.1 Pissodes strobi | reverse complement strand
AAAATTGTTTATCCTTTATTTAAAAATGCAGCAAGCCTCTCCCGCAAACTCTGGTTGCAAAAACCTCTTTGTATATCTACTATCGCTTGCTAAATTTAGCTGAGCGATATTTCAAGCAAGTGCTTCAACAACTCATTCAAGTATTAAAAAAATATGTGCCTGTAAAACTAGAGGAAGAACTAAATATCATCAGGGAGACTCAATTTCTTCAAAAATTGTTTATCATTTATTTAAAAATGCAGCAAGCCTCTTCCGCGAACTCAGGTTGTAGAAACCTCATTTTACATCTAGTATCACTTGCTAAATTTAGCTTAGCGATATTACATGCAAATGCTTCAACAGCTTATTCAAGTATCAAAACAATATGTGGCTGTAAAACTAGAGAAGAAGTAAATATCATCAGAGAGACTCAATTTCTTCAAAACTGTTTATTCTGTTTATCCTTTATTTAAAAATGTGTCCAAAAAGCTGTCATAGGAATAAACATTGGAAGCGAAATTTTCTGATGACTTTATCCTGGTTTTCAGCGATCAAATCGAGTTGATGATGATATTGCATGAAATTCATGAAAGTCGACTCAAGCTGAATTTAAACAATGCAAAATGTATAAGGCAATAAACAAACAAAATAAAAATAGATAAGCATTTAAAAGTTTAAAATCAGAGGGCCTTTCTATCAAAATTTAGAAAAATTCAAGAGCAGATAATTATAAGGCTTGGCCAGTCCAAGCGAATTTTCAGGTTAAGTTTGAAGTCAAACGTTTTGCGAACGAATGAAGATATCGATGTGCGGTTTGCAGAATTTAAAAGCTAATTAAACAGATTTCTTGGTAGAAAAATATCGTTCAGAGGGCGTAAAAAAGTGGGTCCTTTAATCAACATTTCTAAGTAAAGGATTTCAAAAATTGCATTTTGGTAGTCTCTTGTTGCTAAAAACAATCAGGTTTCTGAAATCTGTCTTCGTTTAAGATTTTTTAATTTTTTTTAAACCCTCTATACAGTTATTCCTTTAAAAATTAAAGACTAAAAATGTCATTTAAACAGACTTAAAGACCACATATTGCAGAAGTATGGGAAGGTAATCCAATGATTTTTTTAGAAATAGGGTAACTCTTGAATGATTGAAAAGGAAAACTTGAAAATAGAACATCTTAGCATCAAAATGAAAAATGCCAAAGGCACGGAAGCAGTTCTAGTTATTGAAACAAATCCTGAAACATATTTTCATTGACTCCATTCCCATGTTGGATTTAAACCCATAATATGATAGGGCCATGAAATCAGTTAACAGAAACGTAATAACAAATTCCACCATATTAAAGTTCAAACGGAACCCTAAATCCGTCGGTCTGATTTAAAAGGGGGAAGTTATAAATTTCGGGCTAAAAGCTACCCCCTGTCGAGTTATTATTCGTGGCTATTTAACGAATAAATGGTGGCGGTTAAAATACAGCACAAAAAATGCATTTCGATATAGGAAGCATTTAGGTAAAATATGTAGCTCATCCTTCAGGAATCTCAATGAAGGGGAATTAATAGCGTGTACCGCTTTTTGGACAAAAGGAAGATGTTTTTTTTGTCAAAGTTGGTGTGGGTACGGCATCTTTATAATAAAAGATCTGCCATGCTCTTCACTGATCAACAGAGACGTAACGGTTCGATAAATCCTGAAATATTCAAGATGCTCTTACATATTTCGCGTCATATAGAGGGGTTCCAATTCGAAATAAAATTGTAAAAAACTCTAATCATTAAAAAAATCATATTTCGAAAACTATTCGTTTCCCAACAAAACGGTGATCATTTTCATATTCATCAGGTTCAAAACTATAAGTATAATAGCACATGGAATTTTACCAGAACTTAATTGGAAATATATGACTTATTATGAAATTTAATCTATACTTAAAGGCAGAGTGGCGAATGTAAAATAATCCAACTTTAAATCATAAACTGTAAAGTGAAATTCAACTTTAATTTAGTGTTCAAGTATAGGGTCATTTCCTGACCGTTACAGACCTTAAATTCACCGCTGATAATATATTTTTAAAACAAGACCCCTTAAGGGAGGCATCTTGAATATCGAATTTAACTCATTATTAATCGGTAGGTGTTAACACAAACTAATAGGGATGTTGATCCTCGAAATTTCGTTTATACCAGACGTACACCAGGTTTCAATTTGTTCCTCTATTAGGAGCTAAATTTATTTTACTAATAGAAATGCAATATCCGATTATTGCAGAATTAAAATTAGGAGAACGAGACGAATACATTTTTAATTGCAATTCAGGAAAACTTTAATTATCTAGTCTAGAGGTGGTCTTCCTTTTTGCGAAGTCAAATAGAAGTCGTTCTATTCGAGAATTTCTTGGAAGAAACACCACGGAATTTAATTGCTGTCCGAGGTGCGCTCGAGTAAAGGCGTATAAGGGATTCAATGGTCCTAGTACTAATAAATGTTTCGGAGATTCTAATTGAATAAAATTATATAAGAACCATTGGCCTGGAAATATCAAAGATATTGATATTTTTTGATATTTTACTTTCAAACGAATCAGCTAAAAAGTAGCTAGATAGATATACGGCCACAGGGCCAGTGACTTATAGCAAAATGTAGGTCTGACCATAGCCACTTAGTGAGTCAGAAGGAATTGCAGAAGGCAGACCTATCGTTCAAAAGTATAAGCATGGTAGCACAAAATTTCATTTTTCTCAAAAAAGTTTTAAAAATCGAATTGGCTTTCAAAAATCAAAATTTCAGGCGCCCAACGTGGGGCAACTTTCTTTCTTTCCGGACGACAATAAAACAAACAATGAAGTTTGACGTAATTTGCTGGATTTTATTAGAATTTGCTTAGAAAAGTGTTACATACCATGAGAATATATGATATATTTTGAAATTTAATCTCTATTAATGTAAAATATTTAATTAGAAAAGTGAAATTTAACTTTAATTAGTGAACAAATATATGATCATTTCCTAACAGTTGCAGGCCCTATATTCACCTCTGATAATACATTTTTAAAACATAGAACCCTTTAAAGGGGGCATCTTGATTCATGATTTCAAGACGTAATTTTACTTATTATTAATCCGCTTTAAACTCCAATCCAATCAATTCTCGAATTTCGCGACGGACGGTAGATGTTAACACAAGTTAATGGGGATGTTGCTTCTTAAAATTACGTTTATACAAGACGTATTAGAAGGTAAATTTATTTTGCAAATCGAAATGCAATATCCGATTAATGCACAATTTAATTCAGGAGAACGATACGGATAGATTTTTAATTGCATTTCAGGAAAACTTTAATGGTCTAGTCTTGAGGTAGTTTTCCTTTTTGGCGAAGTCAAATAGGAGTCGTTCTATTCGAGAATTTCTTGAGAGAAACACAACGGAATTTAATTGCTGTCCGAGGTGCGCTCGAATAAAAGCGTTAAAGGGATTCAAACAGGCGTAATAGTCCTATTATTAATAATGCTTCGGAAAATTGATTCAAATCATAGAAAAAATAAGAACCAATGGTCTGGATATATCCAGATATACTTTACTTTCATTTCAGAATATTATCTACTGCCATAGACCCATCAGTCACTTTATAACAAAATGTTTGTTTGGCCATAGCCACGAAGGAATTGAAAACTGCAGAACAGAGAACTACCGAAAATCGAACAGAGACGAATGTTGCTTCCACATCAAAAGGCTTTCTACTGGCTAAACTTTGCCTGCAGTGTAGTGCTTACTATACCACTACTTGTTCCCATCTCAATAACCATCTATTATTTTCCGTCTCTGTTCTACATTCTCTATTTTCAACCCTTTCCAACTCATTAAAAACATTTTTCACATCTGTATCGCCAAACACACACTGTAGAATGATCAGTTTATTTACTTTCAATTACGTGTACATTAACTAAGACACAACATCAATATACAACATGGGCCAACAGGGTTACACAATTAGGTAGAGATTGACATAAATACAATTACACGGGGGGTGATTTTCTCACCTGGGTATGTCTAAAGCCAGGTCAGTTTGCGATGAAGGTCTGAAATACAGATAGAACAATTAGTAACAGAAATCGATACTGCCAGCCAAAACAAGTTAACTATTGTATAGTTTCGGTGCGGGTCTGTATTAATGCGTACAGCAATACTGAAAACTATAGTTTTCAGATTCAGTTAACAGATTTAGAGCTAAGACTCAATACAGGAAAATGCGATATATAATGGAACATAATACATAAAATACAATAAATAACCTTCGGAGACAAATAAATTAAGCTGTAAAAACACCGGCGCGACGTATAAAAATATACCTGAAAAAATCTGACGCTGGCGAAAATATTTTCTCGAAAAACACTCGAGATTAAAAATGGAAAAAACCTCTCTGTTTTCCTCACGTAGATTTAATTTTTACCAGGGCGAAGGTACGGCAGACAAAATTGGGGAAATCTTTGTTTTCATGGCAGGGGGGAATGTTATTTATCCCGGTCATGGGTAAAAACTTTAGCAACTGGTGTCTCTTGAGGATCGAGTTGATGTTAATTTTCTAGTTCATTAAAGTTTGCAAATGGGCTGTAAAAAACTTTACATTAATATAATTTAAATCTCAGGTTCGGCAAGAATATACAGTATAAAGAAGTATTTGTTCTGCATCCCGGTTACTGTGATGTTAGTCATCTCCCTGGAAATTATCGCATATTGAATAGAAGCTCAGACGTCTAGATAAATTTTAATTTGTTCAAAATATTGATTCATCTCTAAACAAAATTTCCTCGTTTTTTTTTTCTAAACGCCACACCCGAGAGAGAGTTGTGAAAATATTGCTACTGATGCGTCTTTGTAAAATGAGAGTTGAACCACGTTAACAATGACTGTTTTTCATTGGAATAAAATCAGTGTAACCCAAGCAATAGAGCTCGATCATAAGGAAATGTTTTAAATACAAAATTCGCTCACTTGTAATTTTCCAGCCCCGTGAGCTATGCTTTCGATAGGCATCATCATTAGATTTGTCATATATCATCTGTCAACTACCAACTCTCAATTTCATCAGACATCATCAGGGATTTAGATTCGTCAACTGATCACTCCACTTAAAATTCTAGATCTAATTTATTAAGGGCAGGGGATCATTTAAAGTCAAAGTAGTATTCTGCACAATTTCTCTGTATTGATACTTTGATTGCTTCTATCCATATACTAAGTTTTCCTCTCCTAGTTTGGTTACAATAAATATACTCATCTTCTCCTTTTTGTTATTGTCTTATTTTGACATGAAGTATTATGCCTGAATCTACAGAATATATCTGCTCTGCCTCTCTTCACTGATAAACTTTTCTTTTGCTCCCTATTCTGTCATTTATTTTTCTTTCTGCACTAGCACTTAATCATAGTCATACACGATATGAACTGTTTCAGATTTTTTTCGATCTTTTATAGAATCATAGGATAAAACTGCAAATGGTAATTAAAAGCTAATCAGACGAACACTAAAAAAAGGGAAATCAAATATAACGAAGGGTATCATCAAATGCGTGATTGCCGTAAATTTTTTGCTCTTCCAGTTATTTTAACCCGCGTATCTATCAATTTCCGGTTATTCGAATAATTTTAAAAATGCCTCTGGTATTTATGCGAGGGATAATGAAAAATAGTCGACTAGCAATTATTGCAATTTTTTAAAATAGCTTGTTAAAGAAGAATCAGGCATGATTTACTACGCGTGCTCTGTTAAAGAATATTGAAACTATACAATCAGACTTTCAATAATCAGTTTCATCGCTTCTATTAGCTTTAGATCGTCCGTATAGGCTAAATGATTTAGTTTAAATGTCGTATCCATATATGATGGAAGCAGTGTATCCATGAGAGCGAGTCCTCACGGAGGAGGTAAAATGCTTCCCCCGGGAGAATCCGCTTTCATGGTGAAATAAAATATCGCCTGCCTGAAGAAACTTAAAACATTTGCTAACCTTGTCTACCTCAAAGATACCAACATAAAACATGAGAAGAACTCTTCCATGATGAAAGGCGGAGTTCTTCTGATCAGTAAATGAGGAGCTCCTCTGATATTAAAACATGCCTGTTGCCCTTGTATTATATCGTCTTTCAACCGGTCCATCCTAACTTTCTCCTCTGCCCTTTTAAATATGCCTAATAAAATTATGAAAGAGCTCCAAAAGGAAGCAGTCAGAAGATGTTACCTTAGATATAGTTAGTATAAAAAATAAAAGCGAAGTGTAGTTAAAACAAGAATGTCCTATTTGATTCAATCCATTGCAACAAGAAACAATTGTACATCAAATTCTTGCGTTCACAAATGTTGCTTAGACTGGTTAACAGAATGGTTAAAAGAGAACAATTACAACTACTTTAATGTTTTCAAACAGTAGCCACAGGGAATTTTGTAAAATTAAGGTATCTTTTGACGGTTAAATAATAGTATATTATGATATAAGTGTATAAGAGGGCCTTTAAAGCACGCGCGACCTATTTCAAAACACGACGCGCAGCGGAGTGTTTTGTAAGTCGCAAGGGATTTAAAGGCATCTTATACACGTATATCATACGCTATTTTTTATTACGAATGCATCATAATCTCAAAAATGTTTTAAATATTAAACTTAAGGGATATATTGACGAATATATTAATCTGTCACATTTGACATGATCAAATGTTTCTATAGCAACCTTTAAAAAAGTAGGTGCGTCATAAACATCATTTTAAGCACGCTGCAGCGTGCGATAATCGTTGATTATGATGCATGCGTAATAAAAAAATATATTTAAGTATTTCTGTGAAATTCATTAGTGTTTTTCAAATAACTACTTTAAAACTTCAAATAGTAGTTAAATAGAATTAAAAGTTTGTAAAGTTAATTTTTTTATAGTTAATGCAAGAAAGATTCAAATAGTTTTATCTAATACGATCATATAGGAATATGAGTATTCACATGAGTTTAAAAACTTCATTAGGAACATTATAATATACACAAGAGTGTGCTATGGTTACATGATACACCGATCGTGAGCAAATTACACACTGATTGAATATCTCAATTTTCTTTTATAACGAGTATTAATATATTAATGAATAGAATTTTGCAGAAAATATCCGTGAAGATGAAGATAATACGTAATCCTCTCTATCAGGACTTATACAAAATATTCCTTCAACAAAAGAACCTTCACTGAAGCGTTCCAGAAACACCACGTTTCCAACTACATATTCATATTCTTGATCTACTTCTATTTCGTCTGGATTGGACGGTTCTGCTTCAATTTCCACAAAATTATTTACATCGTGTTAACCATAGAATTCGAATTTTTCAATTTCTATTTGACCCATCTTATATATATAAAACAAAGTCGTGTTAGTTACACCACTTATAACTCAAGAACCGCTGAACCAATTTTTATCATTTTTGGTTTGTTGGATTTGTCTCCGCCCTGAATAGCAGAATAGCTATTAAAATATCAGAAAAATTCTCGGATAAAAAATTATACACAAAATTAGTTATAAATTAGGCTTGGAACTCTGTCATCTTCCGCAATTGACAGCTCATGTCACGCACGATTATAGTTTTTTAGTAATATTTGATGTCCACTGCAAATCAGTGACATACTACACATTATAGGATATAAATTCAACGAACAATAGTGGGAAAGAAGCATATTCAAATCTAGAAAGATATTGAAATACATAGAAAATACTCGAATAGAAAAATATAAAAATTATAGAGAATAAATGACAATAACTGTCAAATCGATTGGTACCAATCATTCCAGATTATTCGGTAGATCAGTCATCCGTATCTAGTGTTGCTTAAATATCGATAGTAAAGCAACAACATTGAGTGTTGCAATTCGGTGAAGTCCATCAAATACATATGTTACGAAAGGCAGCGATATGGCGGTTTTTTGGCATTCAAACCTCCAATACCAACGATGAAATTACGCGCTATCAAGTTGGTCGATATGTGAATTGCTATGAGGCGATTTGGCGTATATTCTCATTCCCCATTCACGAACGTCATCCCACTATTGTACATTTGGCGGTGCATCTGGAGAATGGCCAACGAGTATATTTCACCGCGTCGAATGTTGCTCATCGTGCAATTCCAGCGACAACATTGACCAGTTTTTTTTGAGATTTGCCAAAGCGATCCGTTGGCCCGAATCATGCCCCGTTATTACACTTGGAACGCTTCGTCGAAGAAATTTCAACGGTTCCAGACCATCCGGATGTGCGTTCTACTGATGCTCTTGGTCGTATTTACACAGTTCATTCGAAGAATGATGAATGCTTCTATTTGCGGTTGTTGTTGGTGAATCTTCGTGGGCCAACATCATTTCAATCATTACGAACTGATAATGGTATAGTGTGCCCAACATTTCGTGCTGCATGTCAAGAGCTAAATTGCGACATGACATCTCTGCAACTTCAAGTCAGATACGCACATTATTTGCAATCATCATTTCGACATGCTTCCCATCGAATCCACGTGACCTGTGGAACAAATACCAGGATAACATGTCAGAAGACATTTTACATCGGATTCGTATCAGTTCAAGAAGTCCCGATCTTGAGGTGAATCAGGAGATGCATAACCAGGCTTTGCTCTTGATCGAAGACATGTGTTACCTCATGTACGGCAGTTTGTTAGTCAGGTTAGGATAGTGGACTGAATAACGCATTTATTGGAGAATTGGAACGTGAACATGAATATGATCGACATGAATTATTATACCAGTCAGTTCAAACGAATGAACCCCTGTTGAACCCCCAACAGAAGGAAGTCTATAATACATTAATGAAGGCAATTGATGATGGAAATGGTGGCTTATTTTTCTTGGATGCCCCCAGTGGATCTGGGAAGACATTCCTCATGTCATTGATTTTGGCCACTATATTCCTGCGAGATCTGACATTGCGGTAGCAGTTGCTTCTTCTGGAATAGCGGACACATTGTTAGAAGGATGCCGTACTGCTCATTCAGCCTTAAAATTGCCGTTAAATCTTCAAATAACTCAAACTAACCTAAACTAATGAATAATCGACATGTAACATTGCGAAACACTCCGTAATGGCCAAAGTTTTAGTAGAGCGGCTAAAATCATCATCTGGGACGAATGCACAATGGCGTACAATCGCGCACTGGAAGCACTTGACTGAACATCGAAAGTTCTGTGCAATGACTCGAGATGTTTTGTAGGCGCAATGATTTTATTGTCTGGCGATTTCCGCCAAACGCTGCCAGTCATTCCAAGATCGACTGCTGCAGATGAAATAAATGCTTGCCTCAAATCATCAAATCTGTGGCGATATGTGAAGAAACTTTAGCTGGCGGCAAACATTCAGCATTGCTGAACGTTTTGTCTTGCACTCGCAATGACGATTAACAAATCAGAAGGCCAAGCCTTGAGTGTTTGTGGTCTGAATGTAGAAAATGCATGTTTTTCTCATAGTCAATTGTACGTGGCATGTTCATCGCCATGACGATTAACAAATCAGAACGCAAAGCATCTTCACGTGGCGGCAAACCATATGCTTTATTTCTTGCGCCTGAGAATAAAACGAAAAATATCGTATATCACAATGTGCTTCAGTGAAGACAATCAATCCGAGTACCAATGAAGCAATATAGATAGCTGCAATAAAGCAAATGTTTTTCTGGCATGCCATTGAAATACTTGATATTTGTACTTTTTTGAATCTTCGTTTTCTTTAAATATATTATCCTAATAAACTAATAATAAATGCGCATGATAATAAAACGAAAAATGTCGTACATCACAATGTGCTTCAGTAAAGAGAATCAACTTGAGTCAACCCATGCAGCAATATACATAGCTGCAATAAAGCAAATGTCTTGCTGACACGCCATTGAAATACTTGATTTTTGAACTTTTATTGAATTATTGCTTTCTTTAAACATATTATCCTAATAAACCACTGAACATAATAAAATTTTTTGTACTGATTTTATTACGTTAATAAAATAATAAATTAAGTATATATAGCTAAAAGTTAACACGACGTTCATTGGCTCTTAGGCGGTACGAAGTTCGCCGGATCAGCTAGTATATCTATAATTTACAATATGCAAAATTCTCTCATTGTTTAAATCCTCAATCTTCTCCATTTCATATTGCTTGAATTTTTAGACATTAGCTTTAAAGATGTATATTTTTACTTCGATTAAAGACATTTCTTTAAACCTTATAACATGCAAATATTTACTAAAAACTTCTTCCTTGGATTCCTTAAAAAATTATTGGATTAAAGTATTTTCCACAAACTCTGTCAAATATTGAAAGCAGCACTTATGATCCTTCAACTTAGGAATATACATTTCTGTCTTCTTCATTAATTTGAACTTTCTATACACTATTATTCTTTGGGCTTTCTCTTTTCTACCATATTTTTTTCACCACCATTTATTTTTCTGGTATTAACAATAATATAAGGTTACATTATAGGATGAAACAATACACCCATGTCTATATCTTCATGGTAGAAAAGGATAATAAATGTCCTACAAATTTGTTTTATGATGAAAGAAGGCCTCGCTAATTCAGTGAAAGAGGAGATCATCCGTTACGACCCGCTCTCATGAATACACTACTAGTAGTGTTCACCGTATTAGACAGGAGATCCAGAGTAAGACAAAATTACAACGGACCAAGGAAACGTATTGAGAGATTTCTTTCTTGGTGTTAATAACGTCAATCTTTATTCTGGATTATTAATTTGCAATTCTGCATGGCAAGTTTCTACGCTGTGCCTTGAAGAACCAATTATGGCTGGACTTGTATTCTATTCTTCTAGGTTCAGAATTTCCAAGCGAGAGTAATATTGTACTGAGTCGAACCTTTTTTCGATTGATGTTGTCTACTCCATATAAAGTTGTAATATTTCAGTGTTTATGGCACTGTGGGCCCATTACTATACTTTTTTTCTCTAAGAACCAGCAAACCACCAAAGCCCAACATCAAACTTCAGAAATCAAAGCACTCCAAAACTTAAAAAGAAACAAAGATATTGTGATTTTACTCGCAGACAAAGGAAACGCCACAGTAGTAATGAACACAGATGAATACAAAAACAAAATGAAACAAATTCTCCAAGGCAACACCTACAAACAAACTCAGAGGAACCCGACAACATACCTGGAAAAAACAAGAAAAAGCAAAATCAAGGCCACCAACCTAGGACAAGAAATCGAAAAACGCACAATCCCTCAAGAAAAATCAAGCAGATGTCCCAAACTGTATGGACTACCAAAAATCCATAAAGAAGAAGTACCTCTAAGACCTATAGTAAGTGCAGTGGATTCGCCTACCCAAAACCTAGAAAAATACCTGACACAAATCATGCAACCAGCAAGTGAAACAGCCGACTCGTACGAACATCTAACCAACATGATTCAAGACCTAAAACTACAAAATGACGATATCCTTGCCAGCCTAGATATCAAACCATTATATCCAAGTATACCAATCGACGAAGCCCTAGACCAAATAGCCATGAACGAGGATTTTCCACACTACGTCATCGAGCTCTCAAGAACACCTACTTTTCTTACGAGAACAATATATATCGACAAACAGACGGTGCCCCAATGGGATCTTCACTTTCTCCAGTCGGCGCCAACCTGTTCATGAAATACTTGGAAACTGAAGCTCTGAAGAATGCCCAAATGAAGCCAACCTTTTGGAAACGATATGTGGATGACATTTTCATTATATGGCCACACGGTAGAGCCAATCTAGACCTGTTCTTAGATGAGCCAACAAAATACACCACCGAATACAATTTACACTTGAGGTAGAAGCAAACGGTCAACTGCCCTTCCTGGACCTTTTAATTTTAAGAAAAGACGACTTATCCATCGACTACACAGTTTACCGGAAACCAACTCATACTAATAGATACCTAAACGCAGAGTCCCACCATCATCCCTCTCAGATACAATCAGTAGCCGATACTCTGATCTCCAGGTCCATCTAATTAACCAAATCCTCAAATCGCTCAGAAGAACTCCACAACAACAAAAGAGCTCTGAAACAGAACAACTACAAAGAACACCACATCAAAAAGGCTTCTAAGCGAGCTACAAACCTAACAACAAACAAAAAAGAGTACGATGAATCCAGACCGACCGACAACTACACTACCATACATAAAAGGCGTAACAGACGCAATGGGAAGATGAAACACAAAATTACAAAAATATATAAACCGCTAACAACGATCCACCAGATTATAGGCAGTCCCAAAGACAAAATACCTTTGGAAAACCACGGGGAATACAGCATCCCTTGCAAGAACGGTGACATGGCATACATCGGCCAAACAAACAGAAGCATCTCTGCCAGAGTACAGAAGCACATGAACAGCACAAGAGACAAACAAACTACCTCAGCTCCGCACCACCAAGAAACAGGGCACACAATATATTTTCAAGAAGCAAAACAGATCGCTCCCATAAAGCATTTTCGAACACGCATCATCAGAGAAGCCATAGAAATAGAAAAAAGAATACATATCAACAGGAGAGATGATGCACAAAATATTTTCGACACCTGGAAAAGCATCATCAAAAAAACAACAATAAAAATCAACCACATCAAAGGAACAAACACCTAGACAACAAACTGAAACACAGGAAGTCAGACAGATCCAAGCAGAACCAAGATACAATCTGCGCAGACGCAGGCCTGCACAGGACCAGGCAGCCATAGGGCATCTTGGGACGCCGATGTTGAACAAAAACCAAAGAGGCTTAGGGGAAATCCCCAAAGTGACATGGACATGGATGTGAGATCTAGGACGAGAAGTGACGCATCACTCAAAACTGATGTATCTCTCTGAGGTGATGCCAGGGACTACAGAAGATACTATGAAGCCCAAAAAACAGAGACCAACAAACATAAAGCAGAAGGCAACAAGTTAAATGAAGAGAACATTAGATTCCAGGAAGCACTAGTCGAGGAAAGGAGACTAAGAACTGCAGTCAGTGAGGAACTAGAAACTCTCAAAGAAGAAATGAAGACGCTTAAGAACCAGTTAGAAGAAATGAGGACCATGATTGGGATAAGAGTGAAACCAAGTACCCATACTGAGGAAGAGTGGCCAAAACTAGCCAGCGGTAAAGCTTCGCTCCATCGAGAGAAGCAAATAGGGAGGGCACTGAGCATTCACCCACAGCTACCTACGCTGAAAAGGCGAAAAAAAAACCTCCTATAGTGATCAAAGGCTCAAAGGACTGGATGGCCTTAGGGACACCCTCAAAATAAATAATTTAACTTTTGACAAAGCACAAAAGATAGGCAGTGATACAAAGATATTCGTAAATAGTGAGGATAATCATAGAGAACTAACTAGATTGCTCAAAGAAAATAATACTTCGTATTATACTCATAGCCTTGAAATTGACCAAAAGTTTCATGGAGTCCTAAGGGGACTTGATAGCGACATTCATACAGACCTAATAGGATTAGAACTTGAAGAGCTAGGTTTTAAGGATATAGAAGTAACAACTATGAATAACCTTAAAACGAAGCAGCCACTACCACTATTCGCCGTGAAAACCAGTGATAAGAGCATTTTTGAAGTTGGTAGATTGATGGATATGGTCGTAAAGATTGTTCCAAAAAATAAGATGCCAGGACCTACCCAATACTTCAAATGCCAGCGTTTCGGACATGGCCAGTCAAACTGCCATATGCCGGAGCGCTGCGTTAAGTGTGCGGGTGATCATTCATCCAGAGAATGCCAGCTACCCAAACCAACTGTGCCGAATGAAAGAAATGCTACATGTGTTAATTGTGGTAAGCAAGGACATCCTGCTAATTATAGAGGATGTGAATGGTACCAAAAACCTTTGGCTACCAAGGAAACGCAAATAAAAATTCACAAGCAAAGACGACAAATACCGGAAGCAGGAAAGTTACGGGTAACAAAATGGACACCGGAAATGTGAGACAACAGGTTGGAAGAGGCCAAAACAACATATCAGAAAAGGACAATATTTCGGCAATAAAAGAAGCCTTCCTGCAGGCTATTAAAGAGGTTCTTCAAGGATTCGATGGGTAAGTTGCTCATCGTATCCTGGAATGTAAGAGGACTTCGCTCTAGGAAAAGTGACATCATTTTATTTTTGGACGAGCATAAACCCCATATAGTATTGTTGCAGGAAACGATGCTAGGGGAATCTGTACATATAGCTTTTAGGAATTTTATCATCTATAGGAAGGAATGTAGGACTCCTGGAGTTGGCGGAGTGGCCATTTTAGTCAGGAGGGACATTCAGCATTACCTTTTTGGTTCCATTGATGCTGATATCGAGAATATTTCAGTAGGAATCTTGGTGAACAATAGGAGAAAAAGAGTCACATCGGTATACAAAAGACCGGTAATCTTGCTCCAACAGGCTGAAATATTAGAAATGCTAAGGGATCCATTACCTACCATTACAATGGGAGACCTGAACTCTAAGGATAACACTTGGAACAGTTCATACCAATGTAAGAGCGGCAGAGAGCTGTCTTCGTTGGCTGATAGAAGGGGATTTATCGTAATAGGACCAGAGGAGCCTACCTACTTCCCTGCAGGAAACGGCAAACCACAAGTTCTTGATATAGCAATACTAAAAGGATGTAGTTACAACCAAATTGAGAGCATAAATGAGGGTTCTTCTGACCACAATCCCGTAATGCTGACCGTAGGGGAGGACGTTCCAGCTGAGCTAATCTTCACTAAAACTACAACAAATTGGGTCAAGTTCAAGAGAAGCCTCAAAGAGACTCTAAAAGCTACGAAAATAGTATCTAAGAATGATTTAGAGACGGCAGCCTCTAGATTTGGTAGTGAAATAATATCGACCTATGACGCATGCGCAGTAATACGCGAAGTCCGGAGGGGCTCCCTGGAAGCAATGCCTTACCGGCTGCAGTGCATCATCAGAGAAAATAGAAGAAGACGAAGGGTTTACGCTAAATGTGGATTTGAGGCAAATAAGAGGGATCTATATAGTCATACCGAAACAATGAATGTGGAATTGACGGAATACAGAAGTAACAAGTGGGCCAGTAAAGTCAGGAAGCTGAGCACAACGGGAAACACGGTATGGCAAATGGCCAAAGCGCTAAGGAATAAAAGAACAAACATCCCAGTGATTCATGGACTGAACGGTATTGCTTATACTGACCAATGAAAAGCAGATGCTTTTGCTAAATCTTTAGAAAGCATATTCACAAATAATGAATCCGAGATGGACGATGAAGAAGAGGAACTATCCTACGAAAGAACAGTCCAAAGAGACGTGACTAGACTAAGTAACACTGTGACAACCAGGGAAGTGACTGATTTTGTTACACCAGCTGAGATTAAAAACACAATTAGGTTCAGCAGAACAAAGAGAGCCCCAGGCGGAGATAGGGTAAATAATAAAATGCTTAAGGAGCTGCTAAAATCAGGATTTGCACAACTTGCTAATATAGCAAACGCAGTTTTACAACTGGACCACTTTCCAACTATATGGAAAAGGTCAATAGTATTTATGATACCAAAGAAGAGCAAAGATCTCAAATTTCCAGTTAACTATCGACCAATCAGCATACTGTCTTCTACATCAAAGCTAGTTGAACGAGTAATAAAAACAAGACTGTGTAAAGAATTGGACAATCTTGAACTTATACCACAGCAACAGTTCGGATTTAAGGAGGGGTGCTCTGCGGAGCAGCAGGTTCTGAGATTTGCTGAGCTTATCTCAGAGGGATTTAACCTCAAAATGGCCACTGGAGGCATCTTTTTTGACATTGAGAAGGCTTTCGATAGGATTTAGCATTGGGCCTAATATATATATATA
>MU187216.1:37361-61806 GCA_016904865.1 Pissodes strobi | reverse complement strand
GGCTTCCTCTTTTTGGAATATCAAATGCTATAACTTCAATATTTAGTAATATTTAGTTTCCCTCATTTTCTTCTTTAAGATAAATGCCTGTTACAAACAAAATTCATGATGTTATTCAATCCGTTTAAGGTTTTGCATCAAAGGTATTACAGGTATCTCTCTGGAGTTTCTGAAAATGTAACGTTTTTCCGAATCTTGAAACACTTTCAGGATGCAATTCATTATATAAACCATAAATTTTTTTTAAAGAACTTGGGCGATAAGAAAATAATATCGACGCATCAGACACTGGTTTTATGTCTCTTACTCGAATCGCCAATCGTATTTCTTCTACCGGTCTTGATTTAGCGCCATTATTCAATTTTGATTGCGATATTTTTTTAAATCTAAAAGTACTCAATTTTGACCATCCTTAAAATAGTCTCATAATCTTCCTTTAAGCTACTTCTATTCCCATTCTAAGAATCCAAGGTATTGCCAACCTTCTTGCAAACGGGTTCGAAATCCCTGATCACATTTCTATTAGGAATATTTAAATCCTACCTGGCCCTTGGCCACTTACCAGTTGCCTGGGGTGCAACAAAAGATAAAGCGGACTACACTCAGGCGGGTTTCCTTTTGATAACAATGGAGAGCATAGTAGACCATCACACAAGGGAAGTGGATTTGGGGGGGGGGGGGCATTTACTGACCAGGCGGGAAAGTCTACGGAGATGACTCTCTATCACCTAGTTGATAGGATGGAGAGAGTACTTCCCTAAACATAAAGGGCGCGTGTGACAACACACCTTTCGAATCAATCTGCCAAGCTGTAAGCAGGTGGGCCTCAAGATTCATCCATTATAGGGTGGATATGCACCATACTATCAAGGCTCCCGGAGGTGGTAGCTAGATGTTGACCTTAAAGTGGGGCCTTATCAGCCCTCTCTTGGTGTCTGGTTGTAAATACCTTGGAGCAAGAGCTGGATGACACTTGGTCGTACACTCAAGCCTATGCTGAGAATCTGATCTGATTATTGATGACCGCAAGAGAGAAACTCGTGCAACGAGCATTCAATCTGGTAGGGGCATGGTGCCAAGGGGAATGCCTCATCCAGGGAAGACTGGGGGAGCTTCTCCCAGCGCCTTGTAAGATGAAGATCTTCCTGACTCTGCAGAGAGATAGCTTGGGGCTTATGACAGGGCTCTTGTTGCTTCATTTGCACCTGCTCTGGGTCGTAGAATATCCGGATTGCAGATGGTTGAAGGGCGAGGAATTGTCTTCCACTCATATTTTTACCGATTGTCCAGTATTTGCTAAAGTAAGAGGTGCACTTTGAAAGCTGCGTGCTGAATCCCGAGGACATAAGAGAGATCTGTGTGGCTTCGCTATGAAGGCCTGGCTGCCAGCGGAATTGGTATGTGAGTGAGCGCACAATGGGCCCAGACTGGTGGCCTACGTGCAAAGGATTTCTAAAATTGATTCATTCAGCTTTTATGGAGTCCTTGCCATATCGTTGTGATAAGGAACATCAAGCCTCCAACCGGTACCTTATTATCGAAATTCACACTCCAAATTATCTTTAAATTCCTTGGCAGATATCTTCTTTCCTTTGGCACTATATGCCCATGACCAATATTTCCTTTCATCTTTCTAAACTTTTCTCTTTCTTCCTTCTTGGTTATTATTATTATTTGGATGAGGAATGTGTTTATCAAGATTTTCATTTATGTTTCGTTTATTTCCTTGCTTCAATTCCATTCCAGTTTATTCCTTGGCTTCTATATTTAAAAAAATGCAGTAGAAGTTGCCTAAGGTTGCGTTTAATTCGTTCAAATATCATATGCAATGTTGGCACATGCATGATTTTCGGAGTCATTAAAGTTAACGGTTCTGCAACTTCCGTCCATGGAAATGGTATTAGCCACTTCCAGTAAAGGATTGATAGTTTGCAATAGCTCGTTATATGACTTGAACAGCGGTCTGGTTACTTTCAATGGGGGTCATATCTCATTTCTGTATATCTAATCTCAATAAGGTCATCGTTTATGGGTTGTTCCATCAGGCTAGTAATAATTGTTTCAGTATTATTAGATTTAGTAGCATGTCGTGCTTCATTATTTATTTTATTTCTTCTGCATGCTTCTAAAATTCGTGTTAGCGCCTATATCAGTAAATTTTGGTTGTTAATTGATATTGATAAATAGTTGACCGGTATAAAATTCCCATCGGCGTGTTGAGCATTTTACTGTAACTATTAGTACTTTTCTATAATAAACAAAAACAACCGGAATAATCCCTTTAACGCTACGTCATGAGAAAAACTTCCCATTCTATCTCATTTCAGTTCTCTCCAGAACAAACATTTTGAGGCAGTAGTTTCGGTCCGGAGAAAACCATTTTATTTCAACGATTAAAACTTTTAAGAGGCCTACTTGAGAGCTTCAACTCAAACAAAGGCTCAGTTGAGTCGTTTTGGCGAGTTATTTAATATTACGCTGGATATGAAATGAAAGAGCATTAATTTCTCAAATTCTATAGCTTCTTAGGACTTAATTTACCCAAGAGATCGGAGACTTCTTAAAGGCTTACGATATGTGTTCCTTCCTATTTCACAAAGATTATTAGAGAAGTTAAGGGAGATCTGACTAAACAAAAACAAACTGTCACAAGTTTACGCTTATAATCCTATTGTGTGTTTACCTGAGGATAATAATGTGTTGTTTTATTATACAGTCTGTCGTCTCCTGATATTGTCGGGTATTAACAGTAAAATAGCAAATTATATGAATTTTAGTTACTAAAGGACTTGAAACCTTACAGGAACAGAGCCCAGGCCCTTACGATCATAGGATAAATCTGATAACCATCAGTCTAATGAATCAATTGGAAGGATTGGTTTATTATTTGTACTGTAGCTAAATCAGTGAGATATTGAGTAGATCACAGTAGGTGTTTGTAAAGGTTATATTCTAGATAAAAAAATATCACTAGCAAAAGCAGCAAAACAAACAACAAAAACAGCAAAACAAACAAAAAAATAGCTAAAGTGACAGCAAAACACACAGTAAAACAGCAAAAATCAGGGTTAATGGTTTGCTGTATTTTTTCTGTTTTGCTCGAAGTTTTGCTGTCTGTTTTGCTGTTTTCACTGTCTGTTTTGCTGTTTTTGTTGCCTGTTTTGATGTTTTTGCAGTATGTTCTGCCGTCTGTTTTGCTGTTTTTGGTGTCTGTTTTGTTATTTTTCCTGCCTGTTTTGCTGCTTTTGCTAGTGATCTTTTTCTGATCTGGAACATAACCTTTCCAAGTCAAAGTATTAATTCCGGGCCTGAATCCATTGGCATAATTGCTCTAATTATATTGTCTATTTTGTCTTACTTCAAATCATTCCGGGTTATTATTATTATTATTATTATTATTATTATCAACTGCCTGTACAATCTTTTCTCTATCTACTTACACAACAAATTGACGAACCATTTACTCTATGTCTTTTTCTTTTATTTTGTACGCTAGATTTTCGTCACTCCTTCTACAATAATACCATCAGTTCAGGGCCTGAAGGTATTTTGCTTAGCTTAGCCGTGGTTGCCTTGAACAGGCGCTGGCTAGTTTGGGTTAGTATTACATTATGTCAAGCAAACGCTTTGTGAAGTTATTGAGATTCAACATGTAGAGTTAAAACTGACAATAAGCATCCCGCCCCTAAAGTGGATTCTGTCTACACTGATCTTTCCAAGGCCTTTGATAAAGTTGATCATGGAGCCATTTTGCATAAGTTGGGAAAATATAGCTTCTCTGGAAGGGTCTTTAGTTACATTAAGATCTACCTTTAAATCATGTCCTATTTTTTGCTGTTGAGGCTTCGGTGTACCTCTGTCTCCATTGCTGTTTAATTTGTAAATTAATGATCTATATTTCTAGATAAAAAAGCGTATATTATTGTTATTTGCAGATGATTAAGTTGTGTTTGGCAATCCAATACCCTCAAGATTGCCTTTCAACTCTACAGGATTTAGATCGGTTTCTTGCATGGTTCTCAAGCAAAAAACTTTTTCTGAATTTGGGTAAATGTAATATCATCCGGTTTCATAGAATTCAGAAACCAATAATGTTTGATTATTCTTTGAATTCCACAGTCTTCAAGAGCGTTGATCAGATTAAGGATTTGGGTATTATTTTTGATTAGAAAGGTGAATTTTATTCGCATATGGAGTACATTTATGAGAAGGGCCGGGTTATGTACCACTTGGCATGGAAGAATTTGATAGTATTTGTTGTTTTAAAATGTTATACTGTTCTCTGGTGCGCTCTTTGATTAAATATGCTAGTCAAATTTGGAATCTACACTACTTTAAATACAATGATTTGTTGGAGAAAATTTTCGAGGATTTGTAAATTTCAAATTAAAAAACAAAAAAAAGTGAATGGCAAGCAGATCAAATGCAACATGTTAAATATTGAAAAATCGAATCCCCGTCTCGTTTCTTCGGAAAACAAGAGTTTGGCAAGGAAGGAATATTGTAGAGCGGTCGCGTGGCAATCATATTCAAGGGAAAGAATAACACCTCCTGATCTGGTATATTCAAAGAATATTGCAGGAAATACAATATCCGGTACAAATTAATATGGTTCAGTTTTTGGAAAGAACTACATATCACAGATAACTTCGGTCTTTTGTCTTTTATGTGCATCAAACATACTCTATTAAATATCATGTAGTAGTAGCAGTAGTAGTAGTTTTTTTTTTGCAGAGGGAAGAAATCTATTTAAAGACGCCACTATGTGACGAGTTGGGCTTTCACCAACAAAAAAAAAACCTCTGCTTCTCCTTCACTAGTCGTTTGGAATCGCTTGGTAAGCATAACCTCAAATGATAGTTGCCTTAGCACACTCCTATCTTCCTCTCTCCTCGGTTTCCTTCTCCTTCATTATTGATTTGCATAATCCCTTTACTATATCCCAATTCCTTTTTGTTGCTATTATTGTCTATTTAATTTTGGACGGTGAGTATAACTCCCAGAGCTCTATTAGCTTCCTGTCTTTCCCTTTCCAACTTTGGACAGTAGAAGAACGTATGTTCTACGGTATCTATTTCACCACAATACGAGCATCTGTCTTCCGCCATTTTTCCCATCCTCTTTGCGTAAACTCTAAACCTGCCATGTCCTGTGAGCACTTTTGTCATGAAATAGTCCACGTTTCTATGTTTACAGTGGAGCCACGCCTGTATATCCGGAATAACTACTTTCGTCCATTGCCCCACAGATTCATTTTCTTCCCATTCCCGTTGCCAGTGTTTGATTATATCCTCTCTTACCGATTTTCTGTTAATTTTGTTTTGAAATACCCTTTGTCTTTCTTGCACCAGAATGTGTATAGGGATTTCCCCAGCTACCACTTGTAGTGTTTTCGTGGATACGGTCCTATACGCACAGATTACCCTTATTAACATCTTACGTTGCACTCTTTCAAACCTGGTCTTGAAGGCCTTTCTCTGGAGAGCCGTGTACCATATTGGAGCTCCATACAGTAAGACTGAGTAGATTACCCCACATAGCACCTGCCTTTTGTAGGTTCTTGGACCCCTCCACGTTTGGCATAATTCTGGCTAGAGCTGATGCTTTTGCCTCCGCCTTTTCCGCAACGTACTTTAAGTGGGCTCCGAAAGTTCCGTTTTCCCCTATCTTGATCCCCAGATAACACAGGCTTTTGCCAGGTGCAATTATGTTATCTTGAATAGTAAATCGTATATGATTTCTTTTCCTCCGCCCTTTTAAAATGATTGCCTGCGTTTTGTGAGGGGGCCAATTCAAGGTCATGTTTTTCCATCCAGACGGAGATACGTCTTAATGATTCGTTTACTCTGAACGCTAGTTCGTCTTCGTCGCCTGCTGTAAACATTTTTTTTTCTTGATTTTGGGTATGTCTTGGGTTAGTTTGGGCTAGCACCTGGTTAGTATCCTTTTCTTGAGCCCCCGTAGCGAGCGAAGCGAGCGGAAGGCCATGCGGATCGACCAATAGGAAAGGTCGATTTTTATATAGTGCACTATTTGTGTAAAGGATCTTATAATGCTCACAAGTCGAATCTACAGGAGATTTATTAAAAGATAATTTTCAAAGTGAACACAGTAAAATTCAAGTGCAAACTATAAGTGGAAATTTAAGTGAATCTAATCCAAACTAACTATAAATGAAACACAACACTTTAAGAAAAAGTATATTTATAAAACAGTATAAATATATCTCAATCGAGAGAGTAAGCGCACCTAAGCACTTGGGTATAATATAATAGTATTATAAACATTGTTAATCTTTTCTCGTTAAGTTTGACCAATATACGTTGTTCTTGTTTATCCGAAGTGCTTTCTTTATCATCTCTTCTCACTTGACGTAGAGCGATTCCGGACCTGAGCTACTCTCCTGCACGCTAACCAAGGCGTGGTGTCACGGGATAAAAACATTTCGTGACACTATTCAAGGAGAAGTGTAAAGGAACTTAAATTTAACCGTAAAGTAACTCAAATTTTAACAGGACATAGTCAATTTGTAGGTTATTAACGCAGGATTGGAAAGCTGGATGCTGCCGGGTGTCTCACGTGTCGATGGGAGGAAGACAATCCAGAACAAGGGCTTTATCACTTTGCCAGTTACGCTGACAGGAGGGGCCACTTAAAGGTGATTTTGAGGGAAAACCTTCTACCCATATGACCAGAGGAACCGGTTAGAAGACCAACTAGAGGTTTTGGGGGAATTTGTAGAAGATAGATTGTTAGGTGCTCGTGTCTAGCTGTTTATGAAAGATTTAATGTTAATTTACGCTATCATGTTTTGTGTACACGCCTTTTTGTAAATTTTATAAATGTGTATAAATATCGTAAATAGTCACAATAAAGGCGGCAGACAAGGAAACGTATTGATAACGAGAGAGAACAAATTTGATAATAAACCAAATATCAGAACTTGCACATTTTGTAAAAAACAAGGTCACTTTGTAGCTTGGTGCCCAAAATTTAAAGAAATATCTCCAGGGAAGGGCTACGAAATGTCGCGAGATAACAATTGGTGTTTTAATTGGCTATCGGATCGACACAGGGTTCGAAATTGTCCGTCGGAAAGGACTTGTACAGAGTGTTCAAAAAGGCATCATTTTTTGCTTCATTTAGGCAGATTAGAGGCGGCAAGAAATATGAAAGAGTCAGATGGAGCAATCGAGCAGAGCGGCACGCAGGAACAAGGAGAATCCTTTTGTTCAATTTTAAATATAAATGATAAAGATAATATAGGGACAATAGTATATTATTTTATATGGAGGAAAAGTGATACTTTTCATGGCGCGCTCGTGTTTAACAGCCGAACGGAGTGAGGCTGGTAATAGAGAGCAAGCCATGAAAAGTAACTTTTCCTCCAAATAAAATATGCTGTTTTTTCTTCAAATGTCGATAAGTTAATGCAAAAACATTTATTTTAATAGTAATAATAATAATAATTATTAAAGATAAGTGGGCTCGCAAGGCGGCTTGGACCGGCGGCGGAGGTAAAAGTGTTGTCATATCAACATAGATACAATACAAACAAACATCAAAATAAGCGTCAACAACTCAAGAGTTATTAAACTAAAATTTGTATTTATCACTCAATTTGTGAGTGTATTTCTAAAAATCACTAATTTAGGAACAAATTGGTTATTATTTAATCGAACTTACTCAATAACTGCTTATCAATACGGAATTAAAACGCAATCGAAAACGCAATTTTAAAAAATAATTATTGTTGACAGTGTCCACTGACAGCTTTATATGACATTATTATAGCAACAAACTGAGCCTATTCACCGACACCGCACCGGTCTAAGCCGCCTTGCGAATCCACTTATCTTTAATAATAATTATTATTACTATTAAAAAGCGACGTTTTTGCATTAATTTGTCGACATTTGAAGAAAAAACAGCATATTTTATTTGGAGGAAAAGTTACTTTTCATGGCTTGCTCTCTATTACCAGCCTCACTCCGTTCGGCTGTTAAACACGAGCGCGCCATGAAAAGTATCACTTTTCCTCCATATAAAATAATATACTATTTTTCTTCAAACGTCAGTAAATCCATCATTACTCGACTGTGTAGGCGGCCGTGAAGTTTCGTTTTTCCTCCGCCGGAGCTTTACTTTTCACTTTTCCGCCGGCGGAGGTAAAAGTGTTGTCATAGCAACATAGATACAATACAAACACACAACAAAATAAGCGTCAACAACTCAAGATTTATTAAACTACAATTTGTATTTCTCGCTCAATTTGTGACTGCATTTCTAAAAATCACTAATTTAGGAACAAATTGGTTATTATTTAATCGAACTTACACAATAACTGCTTATCAATACGGAATTAAAACGCAATCGGAGAAGCAGTCTTAAAAAAATAACTATTGTTGACAGTGTCCACTGACAGCTTTATGTGACATTACTATACCAACAACCTGTGCCTTTTCACCGACGACGCCGCGCCGGCGGAAAAGTGAAAAGTAAAGCTCCGGCGGAGGAAAAGCGAAACTTCACTGCCGCCTACACAGTCGAGTAATGATGGATTTACTGACGTTTGAAGAAAAAACAGTTTTTTTGTCTACGGCAGTGATAAAAGTACTAAATGGCATAGTGGCGAATGGAACAGCGCGGTTTATTTTGGATAGCGGTAGTCAGATTAATTTGCTTACGGTTAATTGTTGTAAAAGATTGGGTTTAAAGATCAACAAAATGCATTCTTCAATAAGAGGTTTAGGTTATAATATGCAGTTAGTTCGCGGTTTTACGGAGTTGAATACTGCTTCAAGGCATGATAGAAACAAAAGATTTGTGATTCGTTCATTAGTTGTAGATTAAATTACGGAAAAGCTCCCCAAAGTGCAAATTGACACCAGGAGTTTCCCAGATTTTAGGAACATTCCTTTAGCCGATGAGAAGTTTGATGAGCCAGGGCAAGTAGACGGTATAATTGGGGCTGAACTATTTCCGTTGGTATTCGGCAGTAATAAGGTTTACGGGACAAGCGGATCTCCAGTGGCGGTGCAAACATCTTTTGGGTTTGTTGTAATGGGTCAAGTACCTACAATGTGTTCAGAGTCTTTAAGTTTTTTTACACGGTCGGAAGATTTAACATTGGAAGAATTGGTGTAGAAGTTTTGGGAACTAGAGCAGGTACCAGAGTGTTCCTTGATTAGTGAGGATGATCTAAAATGTGAGCAGATTTATGCTGATACAGTGGAACGCGATTTGTCCGGTCGTTTTACAGTGGCATTGCCATTCCAAATGTCTCCAAAGAATCTAGGTAATTCGAAACTGGTGGCCGAAAGCCGATTATTTTCTTTAGGTGATCCTACTTTGAGGTTGGAATATAATAAAGTAATGGAAGATTTTCTTATATAGGGTCATATGCGTTTATTAACTGAAGATTCTAGAATGGGAGAGACTTACTATATTGCGCATCATCCGATCATTAAGCGAGAAAGTACTAGTACTCCCGTGCGTATAGTTTTAGACGCAAGTGCACCCTCAGATAATGGTATTTCTTTAAATAATGATCTTCTTTATAATGGACCGAAATTGCAAACGGATATTTTTACTTTATTAATAAACTTTAAATAAACGTTTATTTGAGGTTGCCTTAACGCGTGATATACGTCAGATGTATAGGCAGATAAATGTGATAAAAGATCATTGGCGTTTCCAGAGATTATTATGGCGTTTTAATCCACAGAATAAAATACAAATTTATGAAATAACGGTTGTTGCGTTCGGTATAAAATCTTCACCATTTTTAGCTTTACGTACAGTTAAACAATTAATTAAGGAAGAACTTAAAAATTATCCAGTTTCGGCAGAATACGTGGCTAGGGATTTATATATGGATGATTTGGTTTGCAGTATTCCATCGGAGGAGGAAGCGGACCAGTTATATGATGAGTCTTTAAAATTATTCATTTCGGGTGGGTTTGAATTAGCGAAATTTTCGACAAATTCTGCGCAATTGTTAGAAAAAATTCCGGTTGACAAGCGACTATCCAAAGAAGTCTTATTTAAAACTGATACAAAAATTTTGGGCATGCAGTGGTGTTCGGGTACGGATTTACTGAGTTATAAATTAACAATTCCAGAAGCGAAATGCTCAAAACGAAATATTCTTTCGGCAGTAGCTCGTTGTTATGACCCAATAGGATTAGTAGCTCCTTTTGTACTTTTTCTGAAATTGTTAGTTAAAGAATTGTGGAGGCGAAATTTAGGATGGGATGTGGAAACTCCCCGAGATATCCAGAAAATTTGGGCTAAATTACGCAAAGAATGGAGCGATTTAAATGAATTTAAAGTTCCCAGATATATTTTTGCAAAAAGAGAAATGCAAATAATGTTAGTGGGATTTTCAGATGCTAGTCAAATCGGTTATGGAGGAGTTATTTATGCGCGTACGCTAATACCTACGGGGGACGCAAGAGTTTCTTTGGTATGTGCAAAATCCAAGGTAGCTCCCGTTAAATTAGTAAGTATACCTAGATTGGAATTATGTGCTGCTTTATTGCTCTTAAAATTACTTAAGCATGTGGTAGAAACTTATTCGAGGCGAATTGTAATATCTAAAGTTGTAGCCTTTTCGGATTCCTCCACGGTTTTACATTGGCTACATACATCGGATTTAAAGGAAATATTTGTGGCTAATAGAGTTAATAAAATTAAAGAAAATATACCCGTCGTGACGTGGCGGCACATCGAAGGAATATAAAATCCGGCGGATTGTCTTTCGAGGGGTTTAACACCGAGGCAGTTGATTACGCATTCCTTGTGGGAGTCTGGTCCTACCTGGCTAAAATCTTCAGAAAATGACTGGCCGGTGAAATTAAAATTAAATTCGGTCACAGGGTTGGAGTCATCAAATAAGGACATTTTCCTCGTCACTGATGTGATTTTAATCCATCCCTTGTTGGAAATGATAGAAAGATGTTCTTCTTGGTCAAAAATTTTAAGGGTAACTGTTTGGGTTTTGCGATTTATAAAATTATTACCAGCTGGTAAATTTATCTCAGCAGGGGATATGTCAAAAGTCGAATTATATTTGGTTAAGTTGGCTCAAATAAAATCATTTAGTGAAGATGTTCAAAATTTAAAAATGGGAAAAGAGTGTAGTTCTCCCAAATTAGGCAAGCTTAGGCCGTTTATTCAAGATGGACTCCTTAGAGTGGGGGGCCGTCTAGAACATTCCAATTTATATTTTCAACAGAAACATCCTCTTATTCTGCCTTCTAAAGAGATGTTCGTGGAAAGATTGGTCGATTTTCATCATAAGATTAATTTGCACACGGGTGCATATTTATTGGAAGCAATTCTTAGACAAAAATATTGGATACTGGGCGGAAGAAATTTAATTCGAAATAGAGTTTTTAAGTGTAATAGATGTTTTAGGTTGAAGCCAACCAATGTCCCTCCTCTTATGGCTGATTTACCTGTATCGAGAGTAGAGGCACAAAAGGCTTTCTTACATACGGGAGTCGATTATTTCGGACCTTTTCGGATAACTCTGGCGAGAAGAAGAGGTGCACAGGTTCATAAGGCATATGCTTGTATATTTATTTGTATGAGTGTCAAAGCCATTCATTTGGAGTTAGTAAGCTCTTTGTCGACTCCATCTTTCTTACAGGCCTTTAAACGATTTTTATCACGAAGAGGTCCATGTAGAGTTATGTATTCGGATCGAGGTACGAATTTCGTAGGAGCAAAGTCTGTCTTGCGAGAAATAAATGAATTTGTTAATTCGGAAGATTATCAACAAAAATTTCAATTTTAGTTAGCAGAGAATAATATCGAATGGAAGTTTAATACGGCAGCGGCCCCGCATATGGGCGGCTTGTGGGAAAGCAATGTCAAAGCAGTAAAGAATCATCTCTATCGAGTTTTAGCGGAACAATTGTTAACTTAGGAGGAGTTCACAACACTTTTAACGCAGATTGAAGGTTTGTTAAACTCTCGTCCTTTACGCCGGTTATCCTCCGATCCCTCGGCACTACAAGCTTTGACGCCTGCTCATTTTTTGAATACCGTGCCTTTGGGTTCTTTGCCTGTTGAAGATTTATCAAATATTCCGATTAATAGATTGGATAGGTTCCAGTTGATAGAGCGAATGGTTCAAGATTTTTGGAAGCGATGGAGATTGGAGTATTTAACAAGTTTGCAAGTAAAGGAAAAATGGTGGAAATCTGGATCTAATTTGATAGTAGATACCGTTGTAGTTCTAAAGGAGGATAATTGTCCACCCCTTCATTGGCCGTTAGGTATTATTACGGAGGTCTTTCCGGGTAAGGACGGTTATGTTAGAAATATATCTGTTAAAACTGCTAAAGGTATATTTTCTAGGCCCGTGGTAAAGATCTGCGTCTTGCCTACCCAATAGTATTGGAATTACGGATTACAATAGTAATTAATTATAGATATTTTTAGTTAAAATTGGGCTTTTTCAGAATTGATTTATTCGGTTTTTATTCTTATCTTATTTTTTTTTTCTCTCAATTTAGTTTAAATTGCCAAATTGAGAGTTATCGTTATTAATGCAAGCAATATGGTGTTTTGTTTGATGATGGTACTTCTCCTTTGTGCCTTTGTATTGATTTATGTTCAAGTCGGAACTGAAAAGCGTTTTTTTCAGGGTGGGGGATATGTTTTGGCAATTTCCTAAAGCCCGGATGTTATTTATTAAATATCGGCAACATCGCTGTTTTTAAGGTTCTGTGTGCACTTTAACTGGATGAAGAATTAGTTAACAAAAGTTTGCGGCGGTATTCATATTAACTCGGCGATTATACCAGAAAACCTAATTTTCGAATTCGATCTGTCGGTCGGTTAAGATTCATCATAAATATAGCGGATCCCGGATATTTCAACTGGCAGTGAATCGCATCAGTCATATCTTAAGAATCCGTGAGCAATAAGATAATTTTCCCATTCTTCCTCACTTCCTTTCTTAAACCTTTCCCTAATCCACCAGTGATTATCTAATTGGAAGGAAAAGATAAAATTCGGTAAGTCATAATACAGTCCACGATTATATATTATATATAGGCAATTTCCCAATAAATTTTTATTCGATTGGGTATACAAGCATATATATAAATTAAACAGCGTATATTAGAACCCGTGTACAAGGCTCATCGTGTTAGAAACTTTAATCCAGCAGAGACGTAATTTTTACACGACAAATTGGAGGGTTTCTAGTAACTTACGGACAAAAATGGAATTACCTTCTCATCGCCTTGCATCTACGGAACTTGGGGTGGTTCGTAAGGAAGTTTAAATAATAAAGTCTTTGCAAAGGTGAAGAAATTTTGGTCCCTTTAGGTTGAGGGCACTGGCGGGTCTCTTCAGGGCACGACAGTGGAAGCGGTGGTGGGTCCCTTCCTCATCCTTCTTCTTACTGCAAAGTTCTTTAATTTTTCGGTAATCCTTTCCTAGCTAGTGGTAAGATTCATGATGAATAGATTCAACCCTCTCCTTCATCAATTGCGTCATTTCCATCACTCAATTTGTAGCCTCTGTTTTAACCTATTCACAAAACGAACCAATAAAATCCCTCTTCAGGGGACGACAGTGGAAGCGGTAGTGTGTCTCTTCCTCCTCCTTCTTCTTACTGCCAAGTTCTTCAATTTTTCGTTAATCCTTTTCTAACTAGTAGTAAGGTCAGCGTAAGGTTTGATGTGTGCCTAACACTTTACACACGGATGCCATCTTTGCGCACGCAACTATCATTTTTCTTTAATGAATTAATGAATAATATTGGGGGGTATTAGTACGCTGCGACTTGTTGAGATCTGTTGTGTCCCCCCTTCCTTGGTACTTTCGTTGATGTGATTCCCAATCAGAGTACCTGGTCCAGCTTCAGTGATTTGATAAAAGCAACTAGTCTGGATGCTTCTATGGAGGGAAGCTCGACGATGCAGCGCCCGAAGCAGGCCATTCGCCTGATCGCGACCGCCTCGAACTCCGTGAGAAGGTATTCCTGGGTCTCCTCCCCCTCCTCACAGAACCGGCAACTGATTCTGTTTTCAATTTTAATTCTCCCCAGGTGCCTTCTCAACCGAATGTGGCCCGTAAGAAAGCCGATGAGGAGCATTATAAGATCCTTTACACAAATAGTGCACTATATAAAAATCGGCCTTTCCCATTGGTCGATCCGCATGGCGTCATTTCCATCACTCAATTTGCAGCCTCTGTTTTAACCTATTCACAAAACGAACCAATACAATCCCAATTTCATTGATAAACATCATTATTTTTAGCGCGCTCTCAATGCACTTAATCGCGAATGATATTTAGCACAGTGCTTTCCTACTTCATGCTCGATTCACGACTGTTGTTACAGATCGTCTTGCTTACCTTAAAAACATTAAATCCGCCTGTAAATAAACAGACGTAAATAAGATATGTGCCTGGGCGCATTAAGTAAATATTATTTGAAAGTTTGGAGATAAATGAAAATTTAATTCTAATGGACTAAAGCTGAAAAAGGTATATGTTAATAATTCACCATTAAATAGGGAGATTGCAGGGCTTCAGACGTCCCATAAAAACATCGCCCGAAAATGAAAGTCGTTAGACCGTAAAATCGGAAAGGGCCGGTCGGATTTTCGGGTTAAAAATGAGACCGCTTCAAGATTAGTGTGGATGAGGATCATAAGCGGTAGCAAAATTCGTTATGTACACGGAAAAATTCCAAAATCCTTTTATAAACGCTATGTCAGTCGAGATTACGGCCGCGTTACCAAAATTTAACTATTTATCATCAGCATAGCGAGCTTCGCTTACATTTAGACTATAAATACTTATACAAAAATATATTCCTTACCGAACATTGGCGAGCGTATGCCTCCTGTTTCTGAGATATCGATTGTGATACTTCTGCAGGTCTCCGATGGAGCCTTGCTCCGCCTGCATTTTTCCTTGATTCTGTGGCGTGATCTGGAGACCACCTCCGGATCCCTCGCTGGAGGTGGCCGGGGTGATCGGAGACCTCGTGGACTGATATTTACGAGCGCCCGACGTTTTCACGCTCAGCGTCGGAGAGGGCGTATTCTTCTTCTTTTGGAAGGTTAAGCGCGATCCCAATGGCTAAAAAATTAGACTCAGATTTAATAACTCTAGGAACTTTACTTGTCGATTTTTTGATGTCGCAAAAATAAGCACGTGTATTGCATACATATTAAATTATTGATGGTTTTAAATTAACATTTTGACAACAAATTATCGAAGAAAATTTGAAAGCAGTGTTAAATCTAAATCATATCAACACATTGATTTCCCGCTTGTCAAAGCAGCCTACAGTGTGTATTAAATTGTAGTAAAATAGTCGCTGTAAGAGTAGAGCGTAAGGTACGGTAAATATGCAATGATTTTTTATAAGCCTTTGATACAGTGAATTTGCAAATTTCTTGAGAAATCAGGCGTTCTGTAAAAGCTGATTGAGTTGATTATTATTTCCATCTCATCAGCCTTGTTAACAGTTGAATTTTTTTTGCAAAGATGATTGGCCTTTATTATAGTTTCAAATAAATCCACAACCCCGATATAGAAGAATTCACCTTAATATCATATAATCTTTGTCATTTTGTTTAAAGCCGTGGTTGAAATGGTTATGCATTAGCACTATGCAATATAGATTTTGAAATATTGGCCTCTACGGCATGAGTAAAATAACGTGGAACTTACTTCGTCTTATTATTTCTCCCATAATTGCGCGCTTAATAAGTGTAGTAAAGAATGACTTCTCAAAAACTTTTGATACCGCGAATTATCGAAAACCAATACAGCAATAGCAATATCCGATTCGTAAAAAGGATTAAGATTTCTTGATATTATCTCAGCCTAACATAATTAGTACTATATAAGCATGCAAATGTGGTGAGAGAAGAAATTCAATCATATATATTTTTTGTAGCAATGTTGATACTCTACAAACCTCAGTTTAGGGATGTAAATTATCACAAATATGTAATACAAAATAGCCATTGTCATTGAGAAAATAAAAATAGTGGTATGATTTGAAATTAACTCTTTCCAGCTTTCTTGCATATTCTCGTGAGTAGCCATATATCAAATGACTTTTTAAAAGCCTTTGATACGGCAAATTTGCAACTATGTTCATAATTCATAATAATGAATGATTGAGAAGACTCAACTGAAATGTTTGTAATTTCTGTATGATTTATTTGATGCGATAATTGATTTAAATCATAGCATCAAACAACTCATGAATGCTTTAAATAAACCTCCTCTATCAACTTACAAAATGGCGACCATGAGTGAAGTCGATGAAAATCAGTCCATGGGAAAATGCGCTATTTGCGCGAAGAAAAGCAAGGGAAATGTTCCCTGTACCAAGTGCCGCAAGATTTTTCATAGTCAGTGTGTAGTAAAGTGTCCTGGTATTAAAATAGTTGGTTTAAATCAACTTTTATGTGACGAATGTGATGACAGTGTGGAGCCAACAGGCGACGAAAGAATTCAGTTCTATACTCAAAATAATGGCCTGCTAAGTGTGCTAGTTCTGGAACTACAGGAAAAGAACGACATCCTGCGTGAAAAGGTCGGTTTTGGAAGTTTTACAAGAAAAACTGAAATCATCTGAATTCAAGGATAGTTTTGTCCCCCCTTCACCCCCGTCCTGACAAAAAACAATCCAGCTGTCGAGCCACGGACGGAAAACGCGCCAAAGCAACCTCTGAAGTTAAGGGGGTCGACAACACAAGGCAGTATGGGAAGACCATCCATTTAGTGTGAAGGTGCTGCCGAAGCAAGTGCCAAGAGCAACATAAACACGGAAAAAGAAGAGTCGCCCGAAACGTGAGCAACTACAGACGCAGTACATCTAGTGCTCTGCTGTGGTACTGATAATATGACGTCTGTTTCAAGTTCGCGCCTCAACAGATGGCGCCAATTGACGAAGATACCTATGTCAATCCTAGTATTCTTACGCCGACGTCTATCATTTCAGATTCAGATAATATTGAGGATAACGTTGTAGATGATGATGAGGATGACACTTCGCAACAGAAACAAACAACAAAAAGAGCCGACGATGCTTTTGTTGGTGGTAATCGGGAGAAAAACGCTGGTGAATCGTGGCAAATACAAAAAAAAAAACGAGGATTTAGAAAAGACTTGAGGCCTGCGCCAGTTAAAGGCAGGAATAAAGAGGTTGGAAACCTGAGTGTGGCCCCTCAGAATGTTGAAGAATACTCATGGCTGTTTCTTTCTGGATTAATGCCTGAAACAGATGTGAAAGAAATAGGGTATTATCTAAAAAATAATGGAATCTCAAATTTTTGAGGAGAAAATCTGACAAAATGTTAGCTCATTTAAAATTGGAGTTCGGACAGAACAAAAGATAAGGCTTTTGGAGTCTGAATTTTGGCCTGTGGAAGTTATTGTAAACAATTTTTTAAACATTAGGAGAGCAACACCCAGGAAACTGGGGCAAGGGGAACGATATCAATTAAAAAACGTCCAGAAAGTAGGAGAATTCGTAAAATCCATCAAAATCTGCAATCGATTGGGAACTCTCTTGACCAATTGCAAGAAGAAATAAACAAATAGGAAGAGTGTGTTGCAGTTTGTGTTAGTGAATATTGGAAGTCAGGCTTCGAGCTTGAGAACTACAAACTAGTAGGCTACCACCTAGCATCATGTTACTGTAGGGAAGCGGGTGCTCATGGAGGAGTAGCAATCTATGTAAAAGCAGTATCAAGTGGAGTGTAAGAGAAGATTTGGTAGCCTTGTCAGAGAACACTGTCTTTGAATGCGCAGCAGTTACTGACTTTTTTGACAAGTTCGAATATGTTTTGTATAGGGATTTTGATGAAAAGAATTTAATGTTTATACAAGAGCAGCTGGAAACAGTAAAACTTGTATTGATAACATACATATCGCACCATTTGGGACAAATGATTGTGTTTGAGGTGACAGATCATAAGCCTTCTGTAACAGCAGTAAGTAGGAGAATATTCAGTGGCGAAAATAAGAACTTTTTCAGGGGCATGCTCGCAGAGCAGGACTGGGAAGATATTTTTCTGTTTGATGAGTGTGAGATAGATAATCAATGGGAGTGTTTTGTGGGGCTTCTGGCACCCATTTACAGCCACTGCTTTCCTAAGAAACCAATATATTTCAAACCTAAAAAGTTAAAGTATGAAACTTCACCTGAGCTCCAGGCATGTAAAAATGAGTTGGATTTACTTTTGGTTCTTAGTGGGGCTGATGATGGATGTCGGGAGTCCTATCGGAGGGTAGAGCGGAGGTACAATGGCATGCTTGGTGAGGTTCGAAAGGCTCAGTATGGAAATCGTATTGCAAACAGTGACAATAAATCCAAATGCATGTGGCAGATTGTCAGAGAGGTTTATGGTGAGAACACGGATCAAAAGGAACATCCGGTTCCTGGCGAGTCACTAACCAGCTGCGAAAACTTTAATACTTTTTTCATAAATGCGACACCAGACCTTTTAAGGAATTTGTCACAGGCAGGAGGAGGTCCTGTAAGTATACCGATCAACAGGAATTCCTTGTGTTTGACACCTGTCACAATACATGAGGTACTCAATATTATTAAAAAACTTAAACACAAGACAAGTGTAGGTCATGACGAAATATCAAATAATCTTATAAAAAAATGTGCCTAACCACTGTGCTATATTATTAGCAACACTTTTAAGTATGGTATTTTTCCAGATTCACTAAAATTAGCACTGGTTAAGCCCCTTTTTAAGAAAGGAGATCCGTCCGAGTGTGAAAGCTACCAACCAATCGGTTTGCTACCATCTTTTTCAAAGGTGTTTGAACTGGCTATGTGTGCAACAATATTGGGTTTCTTCTACACGGAAAAACGGATAAGTCCAACACAGAATGGTTATCTGCAAGGTTATTTGCGGTCTATGACTCATTGAAAAAATTAGAATGGCCATGAAAAACAAGGATCTTTCTATGGGTATTTTCCTAGACGTGTCAAAGGCATTTAACTGTCTGGATCACAGTGTTTTGCTTGAAAAGCTTGATCGATATGGAGTTACAGGTACTGCTCTACAGTGGGTGGTATCTTATTTACAGAATCGAAGACAGAAAGTGATAATGGAGGTAGATGGCACAAAACACTTCTCTGGGGAGGCCGTACTTCAAGTAGGAATTCCTCAGGGAAGTGTCATGGGCCAATTGCTGTTCGTTTTTTATGTCAATGACCTGGCTGCCAGTATTATTAATGGTGGCTCGCACCTGGTTAGTTTTGCTGATGACACCAATATATTAACGGTTGGATCTACCTTGCAGGACCTTTTGGGTATCTCAAATGATCGTCTGAATAGGGCTCAAGACTGGTTTGCGAGTAATAAACTTATTTTAAATAAGAACAAGACTCAGCACATATGTTTTAGATCAAAGCAAAAAACAGAGATATACCATGGCAGGTTCATCCAGGTGGACAGGACGTAATCCTTGATGAGTGTACACAGTTTCTGGGCATCAGCATTGATCAGAACCTGGACTGGGGTTTGCAGGTAGATAACATCTGCAAAAGGGTAAGCTCGGCATGTTATTCACACAATGGAAAGGTAGTCTACTTTGCGACTGTTCATTCGGTCCTGCGTTATGGAGTCATATTCTGGGGGGCGAGCACGGGTGCTCGGAGGGTTTTTGTTGCACAAAATAGAGCTATAAGAACCATGCTCTTCTTGAAACCCTGGGAATCATGCCTTGAAAAGTTTCGAGACTTGAAGGTTTTGCCTCTTCCTGTGTGTGAGTGCTTGGTGTTTCTTTTTAAGAATAAACACAAATTTCTGTCGTTTGAAATGCAACATAATTTTAACACTAGAATTATAGCATATAGTATACCCAAACATAGGCTTACAGCTACAGAAAGAGCTTCGCTCTATTCTTGTATAAAGCATTTCAATAAGTTGCCAAACACTCTGAAAGTTGAGGAAAATTTTAATGTGTTTAAAAAGCGTGTTGTTGAGGTTATAATAGCCGAATTTTTAAGCCACAATTTTTGAATTGTTTTTGTGGTTTGTTTCATTGGAAAATTTTAATCTGTTGTAAGAAGTGTCCTAAATTAGAATTAGTATTAGATTTATCTTTTTTATATACAGGGTGTAACATAAGTACATTAAAATATTCGAATGACGTATTTCTGAGGCAATTTTAAGAAAAAAACTTCATATGAACGTATGTCCTAAACGTCCTAACTTTTGAAATACAGGGTGGTGAAATTATCAGAAAAAAAATCTATTTCGTATAATAACTGTCATACTATAGTAGATATCTTTATGATATTTGGTGCATGTCTTCTATGCATCAAGATGCATTTTCTGATGTACAGACAATTTTATTATTTGTACCAGTGGCGTCCGTACGGGCATTGAATTGAATATTTTTGATGAAAAAAATGGTACGCCACTGCTTTTTCTTACAGTAAAAATTATTTTTGAAATTATCATTTATTTCTGAGCAAATTTAATCTCTTGATTCTCTTTCTGTGCAAGCTGAAATCCTCGATGAAATTCTAAGGTGGTAATCATTATTGGTACTTGAAAGTTTTTTTTATTTTTTCCTACAGTAAAATCAGTTGCTTATTTCTAAATTAATTGACAATTGATATTAAACGAAGTCAATAGCTTGAAAAAAAAAGATTTTCACACAACAGTGACCGCATCAGATTTTTAGCGATTCGACCCTGAAGTAAAACTATTTTTATTTTTTTATGCGAAAATCATGCATGAGACGAAAGAAAATCAAGTGATCAAATTTGCTCAGAAATAAATGAGAATTTGAAAAATATTTTTTATTTTAAGAGAAAACAGTGGCGTACCATTTTTTTCTCCAAAAATATTCAATGCAAAGCCCGTGCGGACGCCACTGGTAGAAATAATAAAATTATGTGTACATCAGAAAATGCAGGTTGATGCATAGAAAACATGCACGAAATATCATAATGATATTTACTATAGTATGACAGTTATTATACGAAATAGATTTTTTTCTGATAATTTTACCACCCTGTATCTCAAAAGTTAGGACGTTTAGGACATACGTTCATATGAAGTTTTTTTCTTAAAATTTCCTCAGGAATACGCCATTCGAATATTTTAACGCACTTATGTTACACCCTGTATATTAACATTACTGTATTCGTCTCTAAGGACTATTGTATAGTGACAGTGTATATCCGACAATTGTATTGTGGGTATAATTTATTGTACTTTGATGACGCCATTCCCTTCAATTTCAGCAATCATTTATTGTATTTTTGTGACATAAAGAGATTTGTATTTGTATTTGTATTTATTTCTTCCATGCAAAAGAAGATACAATATGTATTAGCAGAAATAAAATTTGAAAGTATTCGTTTTTGTTCAGTTAAAATTAAATATAGGTTGTGTTCTTGGTTATATAAACATTAAAAGGATAAAATTTCATGAAAACTTTATATAAAACATCCCTATTTACATATTGATTTATTTTACACCAAAAAAGCTATAGTGCATATTAAATGCTAATGGTAACTTCTTTAGTTAAGTTGATGAAGGAAATTCATTCCAAGATCTCAGGATTTTGGTCGATTTGTTTGAGGCTGTGGGTAAAATCAATTATAGTTCTGAATGAATCAACAGAAACCGCGGGTATTATCCGAATCTCTGCAATCAACAGATTTATTTCCTTAATGTGAAAAAGCTACAAAGTGTCTTAAAGTTCTAATGGAGCAGAAATTAAATATAAATATTATAATTGGATTCTGTTAGAGATATGTAGGTACACTTCCGCTTCAAACAGATAAAAAACACGAAAACATCTCCATCAATATACCAATAAAATGCTAACGAAATGGAAATAAATACATTTCGATCTAATTGATTTTCGTTAGAAATTCAATACCTACTGTAGCTTCTTTAGGCACGTTGATAAAGGAGATTCCTCCAAAGCTTTAATAATTTGTGTTGATTTTTTGAAGCTATGAGTAAAATCAATCATAGCTCTGAATGAATCGACAGAAACACAATCATTTCAATCAACACATTAATTTCTTCCATGCCAAAGACGCTACAATGTGTAGTTCCTCTAGATTCACTTCTTATTTTCAGTTTGAAGGAGAGACAGCTGATGTGTTTTATAAGTAATACTTCACTTGAATTCTGTATAACTTCTTTTAATTTATTTAAAACTATCAAACAAATCATCAAAGACCAGGACAATTTCAGGTTAAAGAAATAAGTGTATTGATGCAGGAAATTCATTTGAAACCTTTATTTCGTTAAAATTTCATACATTTTATAGTTCATTTGGAATGGAAGAAATATGCGTTTTGATAGAGGAAATTTACTTGAAGGCGTCATGATTTTTGTTGATTTTCTAATGCACCTTCAGGCGTATCATCAATTGATTCAAAACTTTTCTCGATGCCAAGGAGGCTACAATGTGCATTAAATTCGAACGGTGCAGCAATTTAATTTTAATTTCATCATTTTTATCCCACTTGAGTTAGGGTCTGTGGTATAAAAGAAAAAGGATTGTTGATAAAGTAGAATCAAGAAGAATCTCGAAGACTTCAGGTGAATTTCCACTATTGCTACACCAATTACTTGTATGACAAAGACGCTGCAATGCAATGCAAATTTCATACACTTTGTAGTTTCTTTCAAATAGCAGGAATACATGCGTTGATAGAGGAGATCCACCTGAAGTTATCATGTTTTTTTATTGATTTTATTGAGGCTAATTTACTTATCGCTTCAAGCAAGTCAAGAAAAATCATGAGAACGTCAGGCCAATGTCATCTATCGATTGACAAATTGCCTCCAAAGAGGCTACAATATGTCTATCAGTTTAACAAGACAGCAAATTTAATTACAGTTTTATCATTCCTGCTCAATTATATTTTAGTCACAGCATTGCATTAAAAATCAGAAATTGTATGATTTTTGTTGATTTGTTTGAAGGGATGATTATAGCTTCCAAAAAATCAGTGGCAATCATGGAAACCTCAAATGGATTCCATTGGCAAACAACCTGTAGCGTGTATAAAATTTTAGTGGTCTTTAAGTTATTATTAATGAACATTTCTACCATTTAAACCTCAAAAAGTATCATAGTTTTAAACAAATCAAGAAAACTCATACAATCTTGTATATTTTTGCTTGTTTGTATTGTATTAACAATTTATCAACAAAGGTTTAATTAATACAACAAGAAACTCGCCAGAACACTGAATCTATGTTTATTGAGCATATTACTCCTTACACTTCAAAATCAGCAAATCTGCCAATTTAATTCACAATGGCAGGCATCATCATTTGTTATCCAATTTGCAAATTAACGGCGTCAAAAGCTTTCGTGAAATCAATGTGGACTACGCAGATTTAACGTGTAATATGGCTCTAATTATAAGGCAATTGGGAATAAAGCCACAAGTTATGACAGTTATTACATGAACTCATAAAAGTATTCAATTTTCACAATCCAAAATAGAAGAATCCATAAATGTTGAAGGTGCAAATTCAATGTATCATAGGCTTTCAAAAAGTCATTGTGGACTATGGAAAGTGTAGTAAGGGACAGAAATCTAATCTTCAAAAATAAATCTATGCGCTATACTACATTGCCGCTCATCGCAAACAGAGTATAATGTGCGCCAGTTAAACAAAACCTCGCGATGACTTAATAAACGCACAGGTCCACTGGCATTGGGCGTGCATCATTTTCGCAATTTTCTTATAATTTATATATAATCGGCTGCCTGCCTTATGTTATTATTTCGAAGTGACGATTGCGAAGAAACAGGAGAAACAATTAGAAGCGCCATATGTGAGGCAATTGCTCACCTTATTGATATCTGTGATAGAGAAGCAGCCTTCAATTAAAGATTTAAATAAACTTCCATTGGATGCAATTTACTCAATATCAGTGGAAAATTGGAAATTATACGTTAAACACGTTCATTGTTTGAAGAGAAATACTGGGTAAATAGAAGGAAATATTGAAACATTTATAGAGGATTTAATCACCTCAGTGGGATATTCAAGTGGTGATGACGACACATCATATTTTTCAGACGAAGGCGACTATTACAATTGCAGCCATCAACTTCAAAATTTTTAACATATATATTTTTTTATATATTGAACAAATATATTAATTAAATAACGGTCAATAAATTGCTTCAATATACTTCTCTCTTTATTTAATATGCATTGTTTTTGCCGCTAATTTGACACGCCTATTTTCTCTAGTACTTGTTCCCATGGTCATAACTACACCTTCAATAATTGTAATGAATAACAACTTTTTGAAAGCCTTTGATACAGTGAATTTGCAACAACCTCTGAATAGTTACCGTGGACTGAGTTATGTAACTGCTACCACGAGATAAGGACTAATTCTGCTGATATTGCTTTTATTTTAT
>MU187216.1:15794-37351 GCA_016904865.1 Pissodes strobi | reverse complement strand
AATAAATAGTTTTTAAAAAGACATCGTGGAACATCGAGTAGTTAACTACTGCAATGGAATATGATTAAAGGCTCTTTACCTATAAAGACAACCATATTTCGATAATACGAAATAATTATTGTTTTTCCTAGAGCTCCCGTAAGTTTTTGCCACGGATTAATAGTTGTGTCAGACAATGTTTTTATAGTAAGTATGCAAACAAATCGTTTTTATCGCTTATCTCTTATCAACGTTTTATCGGTAAAGTTGTTTAGGGATTTGGCCTTTTTATAGCAAATCCATTACGTTTGTTACTTGCGTCAATCCGCGTCAAGAATAACTCGCATATATTTGTATACTTACTGACACGATCGTTTATTTCATTTTTTTTTATTGTTAGAGTCGGCCCTATTTTTCAAGGGTTCAAAAATACGGAATTTCTGATAAAAAATATCTTTACTTTTTCATCAGGCTTTAGAACAAAGGATTAATTAGTTTGTCAGCGCCAATGATGTAAATATATTTTAACCTAATTTACACTCGAGGAATCATTTAAACGCTGATTCAAACCTAGTTAAATTTACTACTATTGCCACTTTAAAGTGGCAGTTTAATTATCAATTTGGCTGCTACTGTAATTAGTATGTTGTATGAAGAGCGCCTTAATGACGATGATACTAGGGAAAGATCGTCGTATTTACTCGAAATAATTAAAGCAAATTATTTTAATTACAAGACAGCATGTAATTTAGGGGGTTAAGAAGGTGCTTAATATGATTTTATTATAAAACAGAACATGCTTCTTGACATTTTCGTGGCATTATAAATATACAGGATATTTTGAAATAAGAGCGCAATTATTTAGAAAAATGCTTCTTAAGCAAATACAGCTTGTCTAAAGGGATACCTGAAGATGGATTTCCCCGCATATTTTCGAAACTGTTACAAATAAAATTAGGAAATTTGACGAGATACATAGAAACATCTTTCGTGATTGAATATATAAATTCTCATTCAGTGGCGTCACAAACTGGACAAGGGCGTCAGCTTATTGTACTGGATTGTACAATAGCTCTAGCTTTTGTGTACCTACATAGATTTTATGATATTTTTAAACAAAATCTTGAGCCTACATAATGTTTTTCAATTGCAAAAATTTTGAAAAAATTATTGGAAGAGCCTGAAAGTGTAGCTGCCATATATATTATAGTTAGGGTTAGATTTTAAATAAGGAGATGATACCGAAATTTGAGGTGTAGAAACAATTTGTTTTTCAAAAATTCAAAATTTCGAACAGTGGCGTCACAAAGTGGGTAGCTCTAAGATAAATAAGACTTTTGTGTACCTAGATTTTATTATATTTAAAGTAAAATTTTGGGTTTACAGAATTTTTTCAATTGCAAAAATTTTGAAAAAAATGGCAAGCCTGAAAGTGTAGTCGCCATATACATAAAGTATGGGTTAGATTTTAAATAAGAGGATGTACATGCACATGTAGAAACACATTTTTAAAAAAAATTTTATTTTCCATCAGTGGCGTCACATTTAAAATGGTTTGAAGCCGGAAAAATTGATCAGGATCAAAGAATTTGGACATTTTTGAAGCGGAAAGCAGCCGTTTCTGACGATTTTTTGGGATATTTCGAGGTATAGGGAAGTATGAGGAAATCGAGGTTAAAATGAAACATGCATAAAATCGTAGAAAGTTCTCACGTTTTAAATAATTGAGCCAAGATCAGGAAATTTTTACACTTTTTGGTGATTAAGTGCAGTTTCTCTCAATTTTATAGCAGATTTTGAGGTAAAATTTCACTGTGAACAAATCGATGCCTGAGATCACATTTAAAATGGTTTGAATGAGGGAAAATTGATCAGAATCAAAGAATTTGGACATTTTTTAAGCGGAAAGCAGCGGTTTCTAACGATTTTTTTGGATATTTTGAGGTATCGGAAAGTATGAGGGAATCGAGGTTCAAGTGAAACATGCATAAATTCGTACAAAATTGTCAAGTTTGAAATAATTGCGTAAAATCGCTATAAAAACAATTTTAATCTTGAAAAATGAGTCTAGATCAGAAAATGTTTATATTTCTGATGATTAATTGCAGTTTCTCTCGATTTTATAGCAGATTTTAGGATAAAATTTCACTGTGAGCATATCGATGCCTGAGACTTTCTGAGATCTAATTTCAAATGGCTTGAAGCCGGAAAAATTGATCAGAATCGAAAATTTGGTTCAAGCAGAAAGCTGCGGTTTCTGACAATTTTTTGAAAGATTTTGAGGTGTCACGAAGTATGAGGAAATCGAGGTTAAAGTGAACATGCATAAAATCGTAGAAAATTGTCAAGTTTTAAATAATTGCGTGAAATGGCTATAAAAACGATTTTAATCTGGAAAATTGAGCCAAGATCAGAAATTTTTTGTTTTTTTTTGCGATTAAGTGCAGTTTCTCTCGATTTTATAGCAGATTTTGAGGTAAAATTTCACTCTGAACATATCGCTGCCTGAGCTCTCATTTAAAACGGTTTGAATCTGGGAAAATTGATCAGAATCGAAGAATTTAGACATTTTTCAAGGGGAAAGCAGCGGTTTCTGATGATTTTTTCGGTGATTTCGAGGCATCGGGTAGTATGAGGAAATCGTGGTTCAAGTGAAACATGCATACAATCGTAGAAAATTGTCAAGTTTGAGATAATTGCTTGAAACCGCTATAAAAACAGTTTTAATCTGGAAAAATGAGCCAAGATCAGAAAGTGTTTATATTTTCTGACGATTAATTGCAGTTTCTCTCTATTTCATTGTGAGTATATCAATGCCTGAGACTCGCTGAGATATCATTTAAAATTATTTGAATGCGGAAAAATTGATCAAAATTGAAGAATTTGGACATTTTTCAAGCGGAAAGCAGCGGTTTCTGACGATTTTTTGGAAGTTTTCGAGGTATCGGGAAATATGCGGAAATCGAGATTAAAGTGAAACACGCATAAAATCGTAGACAAATCTCAAGTTTTAAATAATTGCGTGAAATCGCTACAAAAACGATTTTAATCTGGAAAAATGGAGCCAAGATCAGAAAATGTTTATACTTTTTGGTGATTAAGTGCAGTTTGTCTCAATTTTATAACAAATTTTGAGGTAAAATGTGAACATATCGATGCCTGAGATCACATTAAAAATGGTTCGAAGCTGGCAAAATTGATCAGAATCAAAGAAATTGGAAATTTTTTAAGCGGAAAGCAGCGGTTTCTAACGATTTTTTGGGAGATTTTGAGGTATCGGGAAGTATGAGGGAATCGAGGTTCAAGTGAAACATGCATAAAATCGTACAAAATTGTCAAGTTTCAAATAATTGCGTAAAACCGCTATAAAAACAGTTTTAAACTGGAAAAATGATCCTAGGTAAGAAAATGTTTATATTTCTGACGATTAATTGCAGTTTCTCTCGATTTTATAGCAGATTTTAGGATAAAATTTCACTGTGAGTATATCGATGCCTGAGACTTGCTGAGATCTCATTTCAAATGGCCTGAAGCCGGAAAAATTGATCAGAATCGAAAAATTTGGACATTTTTCAAGCAGAAAGCAGCGGTTTCTGACAATATTTTGAAAGATTTTGAGGTGTCGCGAAGTATGAGGAAATCGAGTATGCATAAAATCGTAGAAAATTCTCAAGTTTTAAATAATTGCGTGAAATCGCTATAAAAACGATTTTAATCCGGAAAATTGAGCTAAGATCAGAAATTTTTTGTTTTTTTTGCGATTAGTGCAGTTTCTCTCGATTTTATAGCAGATTTTGAGGCAAAATTTCACTCTGAACATATCGCTGCCGGAGCTCTCATTTAAAACGATTTGAATCTGGGAAAATTGATCAGAATCGAAGAATTTAGACATTTTTCAAGGGGAAAGCAGCGGTTTCTGATGATTTTTTCGGTGACTTCGAGGTATCGGGTAGTATGATGAAATCGAGGTTCAAGTGAAACATGCATACAATCGTAGAAAATTGTCAAGTTTGAGATAATTGCTTGAAACCGCTATAAAAACAGTTTTAATTTGGAAAAATGAGCCAACATCAGAGAATGTTTATATTTTCTGAAGATTAATTGCAGTTTCTCTCGATTTTATAGCAGATTTTAGGATAAAATTTTACTGTGAACTGTGAGCATATCGATGACTGAGACTTGCTGAGATCTCATTTAAAATGGTTTGAATCAGGAAAAATTGATCAAAATCGAAGAATTTTGACATTTTTCAAGCGGAAAGCAGCTGTTTCTGATGATTTTTTGGGAATTTTCGAGGTATCGGGAAGTATGAGGAAATCGAGATTAAAGTGAAACATGCATAAAATCGTTGAAACTTCTCAAGTTTTAAATAATTGCGTGAAATCGCTTTAAAAATAGTTTTAATTCGGAAAAATGTGCCAAGATCAGAAAATTGTTATATTTTCTGGCGATTAAGTGCAGCATCTCTCTATTTCATTGCATATTTTGGGGCAAAATTTCACTGTGAGCTTATCGAAGCCTGAGATCCCATTGAAAATGGATTGAATCTGGAAAAATTTATCAGATTCGAAGAATTTGGACATTCTCCAAGCGGAAAGCAGTGGTTTCCGACGATTTTTTGCTAGATTTCGAGGTATCGAGAAGTATAAGGAAATCGAGGTTAAAGTGAAACACACATAAAATCGTAGAAAATTCACAAGTTTTAAATAGTTGCGTAAAATCGCTTTCAAAATAGTTTTAATCGGAAAAATGAGCCAAGATCAGAAAATTCTTATATTTTCTGGTGATTAAGTACAGTTTTTCTCTATTTTATTGCAGATTTTGGGGTAAAATTTCACTGTGAGCTTATCGAAGCCTAAGATCTCATTGAAAATGGTTTGAATCTGGAAAAATTGATCAGATAAGAAGAATTTGGACATTTTTCAAGCTGTAGTTTCTGATGATTTTTTGCGAGATTTGGAGGTATCGGGAAGTATGAGAAAGTCGAGGTTAAAGTGAAACATGCATTAAGCTCGAGAAAATTCTTAAGTTTTAAACTCGGTTTTAAATATTTATTGGAAAATGAGCCAAGATCAGAACATTTTTAATACGATTTGGAGACATTTCAAAACACAGTATCCAACATTTTTCTCAAAAAAATTTTTTTTTCTGCAAGCAGATACTATGTTTATTCCGCGTCTAATGCACTACCTAGTTTACGCATATCTATTATACTTTCGCAGATAAATTTTACCAAAACACAGTATCTACCACAACATTTTTGTTTTTCTACGCCAAAACCCAGCAACTGGTATTTTTTAATACATAAATACTAGCAAAACCCAGTATGTGGTAGTTACTGTGTATTGAAAAATATATCTTAGTTAGACGCTTCATGATAATTTACTCGAAACACAGCATATGGCACTTACTGTGTTTTGGCAAAATACTTTAAGCATTTTTAGTCAAGGACGCAGGTATTATTTCCGTACATACTGCGTTTGCGTGTCAGATTTGTCAACATAACCTAGAATTCTTTAGTGTGTGACTTATTATTTTGATGTTATTACCTAAATATCTTTGTGGTTAAATATTTTTTGGTTATTATCGAAATAAATAACTATTTACAGATACTGTGATTTTTACTTTATACTTTGATGTATATTTTTTAAATATTTATATCAAAACACAGCAACTACAGTTTTTTCAAAAAAAAACGCAAAAATCATAAAATTATTTTTTTTACATAAAATTACCTCATTTTGTAGTAAGCTAACCCATTAAAATTGCAGTTAAAGACCTTTAATATATAGAGAGCAATATATTTTTTTTTTTTTCAATTTACTCGAAACTTTCAAAATAACAGATACTGTGTTTTGAAATGTGGCAGCCGAGTTTCTCTCGATTTTATAGCAGATTTTGAGGTAAAATTTCATTGTGAACATGCCGATGCCTGAAATCTCATTTAAAATGGTTTTAAGCCCGGAAAATTTATCAGAGTCCAAGAGTTTGGCCATTTTTCAAGCGAAAAGCAGTTATTTCTCGTTTAAAATGTTTTGAAGCTGAGAAAGTTGATGAGAATCAAAGAATTTGGATATTTTTCAAGTGGAAATCAGTGTTTTCTGACGATTTTTCGGGAGATTGGAATTATGAGGAAATCGAGGTTAAAGTGTAACATACATAAAACCGTAGACAATTCTCAAGTGTTCAATAATTGCCTCTAATCGCTATAAAAACAGTTTTAATATGGAAAAATGAACAAAATAAGAAAATGTGTATATTTTCTGGCAATTAAGTGCAGTTTCTCTCTATTTTATAGCAGATTTTGGGGTAAAATTTCAGATCATATCGATGCCTGAGATCTCATTGAAAATGGTTTGAATATCGGAAAATTGATCAGATTGGAAGAATTTGGACATTTTTCAAGCGGAAAGCAGTGGTTTCTGACGAGTTTTTTGGAAATTTCATGGTATCGAGAAGTATGAGGCAATCGACGTTAAGTGAAACATGCATAAAATCGTAGAAAAATCTCAAGCTTAAAATAATTGCCTGAAATCGCTATAAAAACGGTTTTAACGTGGAAAAATGAGCCAAGATCAGATTTTTTTTTATATTTTCTGGCGATTAAGTGCAGTTTCTCTCGATTTTATAGCGGATTTTAAGGTAAAATTTCACTGTATTGTAAAGAATATGAAATATATACAAATATGACAACAAATTATTGTCACAAAAATTCAAAACAAAATAAATTACGAAAAAATATCATACCATAGTTTGGTTCGTTTTCAGATTATAAACTGAATAATCTATGTGGGAATGATGTTAACTGGCAACTCCTATATTTGTTTTTTTTTCTGTCTATTGTCATTTAGATTCTCAAAAATCCCCAATAATATCTTTGATAATATATAATTTAATATTTAATTAAAAAAACCTACGCATTGTAAAAGTTCGAGACGCCACTGATTGGATTTCTTTTTTAATCTATTTCTCCAACTAAAATTCACTCGCCAAATTTAAATTTTGCCATTTTTTATATATTTGGGTGTTTCCATACCATTTTGCCACATCATAGGGATAACTTACAAAAATGTTTTTAAAATAATTTAAATAAGTCTATATACAGGTATTCGATTTGCTACATCTGTAGCCGCTTATTTGTGTATTATAGGGGTATAATAATGCTACCGTGAAAACCCGATGTAGGCACAAAAGTGGGCTAACGAAACAATGCCGAACAAAAGGGCTCGGAGCTACAAAAGCATCGAGAGAAATATTTTACCAGAAGCTATAATTTTTCATTTGTCCTCTATAGTTAAGAATGTCCCTATCTGCCTTCCATGCTTTCTACCTTTTCGTTTTCATTTACTTTCCGAACTGATATTTACGGTTTTTATGTTTCATCCGTCTGACGGAAATGAATCCAACTTGTACGTACATGGAGTAAAATTAGGATTTTGAACCGAAAATAAACTGTTATTGCGTAATTTGTTGGAGAGGAGATGTTAAGCTAAGTGATCAAAATTATATTTGCCTTGTGTGGTTAACCAGAATCGAATCCTTGGTGGAATTTAAGAGATGGACAACCGGCTGATTTATTAGTCAAAAAAATTGTCGGTTTGATTTATTGTTAAAGCGTTTTTAATTTAATTAGAGTAACCAGATTATAACCTAGATCGTAATATTGACACAAGATTTGAATTCGTTAAAGGCTTCCCTGAGGCCATCGAATTAAGACCTGGTGAAGCAGTTTTGGAATAATTAATTTTGGCCTCTATTTGAATTATCTTTTACCAAGGGACACACAGATTCCTTATCAATTAGTTCAACTAGATTTGAATCAGATCTGAGCAGTATTATTGGTATTGAATGAAAAATCACTCACCTGAAGAGGCGTCCTCTCCTCGTCCTCCTCTTCCCCCTCCTCCAGAAGCACTTCCGAATCCTCCTCTAGAATATCCGTGAGCGGGCCTTGCTGGGGAGATCTTTGAATGGCAGCGGTGGCGGTTACTACTTCCCTACTGGAATGGGGGGCAGTTTGATAGGGTTCCGTGTCTACGGGCGAATCCGTGACGCTAGTGTTGGATGCTGGAGTCCTATTAGACGGCGCCTTGGCGTTAGGGGCGCCGCACCAAGGCAGGCAACACTTCCAGACGCCCACCAGGGTGACGGCGGGGTAGGGGGTAACCCCTTGCTACCCTCCTTGCGCTAGTATGTCCACCAAGTCACGATATTATTTTTGACGATCACATGAGTTTTACACGGCACATGAAGCAATCCCTCGGGAATTGTTATTTTTATTATGCAGGGAACCTAAATTAAGGTGATTTAAATGGTAATGTTTGATTGTTACTTTCATCTACAGTATGGCGCAATTTTCAGCTTTATACATGCTCAGTTTTTACCTACTCGATTTATGATCTTAAAGATTCGACAGTCATAATTGTTTTTAATAATATACATTCTAATGGCTTACATCATTACTATCGAAAAATAAGGTAATATTCAATTCATTTACCCCTGCGATTATTTATATTTAGATTTTTGCCAACAACTTAGGGAAATTGACTGAAAAATTATTTCTTCTATATATGAGCCAATATCGGCGTTATTTTTGTTAAGAAATACTAGTTTCGCGCTTCAAATCGAAGACGTTGCTTCAATTTTACACACTTTTCAATTTCTACATGTTTTACTCTAGTTCATATGTGGCCAGAGACGGAAGAGGGGGGATCAACTACAGGCATTCTCATACTACTATAAGGCATATGTCAACTTTGAATGTGATGATTATTTAATAACTTTTGTGATGTGATTCATTCTAAGTGATAAGGCATCATATATTTAGGCAATTGATGTTTCGGGGCAAGCCCAACAAAATATTAGTCTAACCCATATAATATTTAACTGATCCCTCATCACTTTTTCATTCTCGTTTCAATAAATTATGAAAAATTTCGTAAACGTTTTATTTTTTTCTGTAATAATTGAGACTGGCAGGCACGGCAGACTTTTTTGGTTATTTCCATTATTTATATGAATATAAAGACAACTTCCATTGAAGGAATTGATAATAATAATTTATAAAGGAAAATTAGTCGTTTGAAAAGTGGAGTACTTAATATTAATAATAATTTAATAATAGTTTCCAAATAAAACTAGGTACTCTTAATTATTGGTACCAGATTCATATCCAGAAAGATTTAATATTATTTGTCAGATATATAATCAGATTTTCCTCAAAACTTCTCCACTAGAATGGATTTTTAAAAACTGAGCTAGTAATAATGCCACTAGAAAAATGCGGCATACTGTAGAATGGTATTTATCTTGGAAGCATTTGTGTGTATATTTGTAAAAAAAGGAGTTTTGAAGCAGGAGTAAAATTGTGGAAAATACAGATTTTCAATACAAATTATTCATCAAACAAAGTAGAAATCAAGCAAATAAAGTTATTTAAATGTGATTGGTCATATTACAAATGTAAACAAAATGTAATAATTTCATATAAATCACATAACACAAAGACATATTTCGAGGAAAATATCTCCTATCTGTATGTCTTCGTATGTATTTCCACTATATTTTTTCACATTAAAAGCAAAATTTACATTCAAAAAATAGAGCCAGCAGCGGCGGAATATTTTTCAAAGAAAATCCTAAAATGCATGTGTGCTAAGCAATGACAAATTAAAAAAAAAATCTCCCTATCCAAAATAAAGCTCGAGTTCATTGGCGGGGTATTTTTAGGAAGATAAATTGTGAGGAGAACAAGTCACAAACCAATATTACTTGAGCTGGTTCAACATGAAATGTTAATATAAATTTTTGCCAAATATGGAAATTTTCAGATAATATGCCCCATCCCCTAAGCCTAAATAGCCTTGAAGGCTTAAATTTTGCATGCAAATCATTAAGGATCCTCTCTGGAAAACTTAGACTGGGTTCCTCAATGTGTGTGCCAAGTTTGAAAATTTTGCTATGTTGTAATTCCAAAAGTCTAAATCAAGAAATAGTGGTTACCATATTTCTGGATATAATTCCTCCTGAAAGCTAAAATTCGGCACGGGGTTATTTGGGGCCTTATTTAAGAATCTCCTGTTTTTAAGGACCCCACGAGTATAATATTTAACCAAATTTGACAGTTCCAGGTCATGGTAATTATTTGAACCAAACGCTTATCTTGGGTCCTTCTAGATTTGTAGTAAATATACAGAAGAGCCCATATGTGAAAATAATTAATTTATGAAATGAAGATTAAACGATAAAATTACTCTAGGGATAAGAGCGTATCTCCGGATATATTTAAACCAAAATCTTATCTTGGGTCCTTCTAAGTTTGTACCAAATATAGAGTTGACCCAGATGTGAAAATCATTAATATGTGAAAAGATGAACCTTAATGAAGGTTGCTATAGGGATAACAGCATATCTCCGGGTATAAATCGCCTTGAGTGCTAAAATTCGCACGAGGGTTGTTTGGGGCATTAGTTAAGAATCCTTTGCTTTTTAAGAACCCTACGATAATAATATTTAACGTATTTTAACAGTTCCAGGCCACGCTAAATATTTGAACCAAAAGCTTATCTTGAGTTCCTCTGGTTTTCTTCCAAATATGTAGTTGAGCCCAACTGTGAAAATCATTAATTTATGAAATGAAGGTTAAAAGATAAATTTACCTTAGAGATAATAGCATATCTCCGGATATGCACGGCACGAAGGTTATTTTGGGATATATTTAAGAATCCTTTGTTTTTAAGGACCCCCATCATAATATTTAACGTATTTTCACAGTTCCAGGTCATGGTAAATATTTGAACCAAAAACTTATCGGGGGTCCCCCTAGGTTTGTACTAAATATAGAGTTAAGTCCAATTTTGAAAATGATTAATTTATGAAAATATGATGCTTAAATGAAGATTAGAAGATAAACTTACCTCAAGGATAACAGTGTATCTTCGGATATAAATCATATTGAGAGGGATATTTGAGGAATTATTTAAGAATCTTTTGTTTTGACAGTTTCTGGTCATGGTAAATATTTAAATCAAATGCTTATCTTGGGTCCCTCTAGGTGTTTACCAAATATAAATCATTGGTTTATGAAGAGATGTTCCTTATGAAAAGATGTTTCTTAAATGAAGATTTAAAAATTAAATTATTTTAGCGATAGCAGCATATCTCCTGATATCATCAATCGCCTTGAAAGCTAAAATTCAGTACGAGGGTAATTTGGGGCCTTATTTAAAAATCCTTTGTTTTTAAGTGCTTCACGATCATCACATTTAATGTATTTTGACAGTTCTAAGTCATGATGAATATTTGACCCAAAAGCTTATCTTGGGTCCCTCTAGGTTTGCACTCAATATAGAGTTGAGCCCAAATTTGAAAATCATAAATTTATGAAAAGATAATCTTTAAATTAAGATCAAAAGATAAAATTACTTTAGGGATAACAGCATATTGCCGGATATATACCGCCTTAAGAGTACGGGGGTTATTTGGGGCATTATTTACGAATACCTTATTTTTTAAGGACCCCACGAGCATAATATTTAACCTATTTTGACAGTTCCAGGTCATGGTAAGCATTTGAACCAGAAGCTTATCTTGGGTCCCTCTAGGTTTGTACCAAATATAGAGCTGGGCCAACAACACCGAAATGAGCACAAATGTGAAAATCATTAATATGTGAAAAGATGATCTTTAAATAAAGGTCAAAAGATAAAATTACTTTAGGGATAACGGCATATCTCGGCGCCGGGGTTATTTGGGGCATTACTTACGAATCCTTTGTTTTTAAGAACTACCCGACCATAAAATTTAACGTATTTTGATATTTCCAGGTCTTGGTAAATATTTGAACCAAAAGCTTATCTTGGGTCCCTCTAGATTTGTACTAAATATAGAGTTGAGCCCAAATGTGAAAATAATTAATTTAGGAAAATGAAGATAAAAAGATAAAATTATTTTAGGGAAACAGCGGATATGAACTAATGAGAAATGAGAACTAAAATTCGGCACAAGGATTACTTGGGGCATTATTTAAGGACCCCCCGATTTTGACAGTTCCAGGTCATGCTAAATATTTGAACCAATAGCTTATCTTGGGTCTCTCTAAGTTTGTGCTAAATATAGAGTTGAGCCCAAATATGAAAATCATTAATGTTTGAAAAGATGTTCCTTAAATGAAGACTAAAAGCTAAAATTACCTTAGTGTATGTCCGGATATAAATCGCCTTGAGCCTTTTTAAAAGCCCACAATCATAATAGTTAACCTATTTTGACAGACTCAGGTCATGGTAAATTTTTGAACTGAAAGCTTATCTTGGGACCCTCTAGGTTTGTGCCAAATATAGAGTTGAGCCGAAATGTGAAAATAATTAATGTATTAATTAATTTTAGTTAACAGCGTATCTTCGGATTTAAATCGTCTTGAGAACTAAAATTCGGCACCAGGACTACTTGGGGCCTTATTTAAGGACCCCACGATTATAATATTTAACCTATTTTGACAGTTCCAGGTCATGCTAAATATTTGAACCAATAGCTTACCTTGGGGCTCTCTAAGTTTGAGCTAAATATAGAGTTGAGCCCAAATATGAAAATTATTAAAGTCTGAAAGATGTTCCTTAAATGAAGATTAAAAGATAAAATTACCTTAGCGTATGTCCGGATATAAATCGCCTTGAGAGCTATATTCGGCACGTTGATTATTTGGAGCATTATTTAAGAATTTCTTTGTTTTTTAAAAACCCACGATCGTAATAGTTAACCTATTTTGACAGGTCCAGGTCATGGTAAATTTTTGAAGTAAAAGCTTATCTTGTGTCCCTCTAAGTTTGTACCAAATATAGAGGTGAGCCCAGATGTGAAAATAATTAATTTATTAATTAATTTTAGGGATAACAGCGTATCTTCGGATTTAAATCGTCTTGAGAACTAAAATTCGGCACAAGGGCTACTTGGGACATTATTTAAGGACCCCACGAGTATAATATTTAACCTATTTTGACAGTTCCAGGTCATGCTAAATAATTGAACCAATAGCTTATCTTGGGTCCCTCTAAGTTTGTGCTAAAAATAGAGTTGAGCCCAAATATGAAAGTCATTAATGTATGAAAAGATGTTCCTTAAATAATAAAGATTAAAATATAAAATTACCTTATGTCCCGATATAAATCACCTTGAGAGGCAAATTCAGCACGTGGATTATTTGGGGCATTATTTAAAAATTCTTTGTTTTTTAAAAATCCACGATCATAATAGTTAACCTATTTTGACAGGTCTGGGTCATGGTAAATTTTTGAACTAAAAGCTTATCTTTGGTCCCTTTAGGTTTGTACCAAATATAGAGTTGAGCCCAAATGTGAAAATAATTAATTTATGAAAATGAAGATTACAAGATAAAATTGCTTTAGGGATAACAGCGTATCTTCGGATTTAAATCGTCTTGAGAACTAAAATTCGGCACAAGGGTTACTTGGGGCATTATTTAAGAAACCCACAGTTATAATATTTAACCTATTTGGACAGTTCCAGGTCATGATAAATATTTGAACCAATAGCTTATCTTGGGTCCACCTAAGTTTGTACCAAATATAGAGTTAACCCAGATGTGAAAATCATTAATTTATGAAAAGATGGTCCTTAAATGAAGATTAAAAGATAAAATTACCTTAGCATATCTCTGGATATAAATCGCCTTGAGAACTAAATTTCGTCACAGAGGTTATTTGGGGCATTATTTAAGAGATCCTTGTTTTTTTAAGGACCCACAAGCATAATATTTAACCAATTTTGACAGTTCCAGGTCATGATAAATATTTGGACTAAAGGCTTATCTCGGGTCCCTGTAGGTTTTTGAGCGAATTACGGACCTGGACAGTAATTAAGTATTATCGTTAACTTAGGTCTATCCACTATGTCTCCATCTTAATTATTATTTGTATTTACATTTCAATAGGGCACACTAAGACAGATTAGGGGTTAGTCATAGGATCTAGAAAGATCAAAGTTAATTAGATATTTGCCTCTTAATGTATTCGAAAACTGATAATAGGCTACTTTCATCTTAACGATATTTTGTAGAATCATTCTTATTTCAACCTCTAATAAGTATAACACGTAATTGTAATATTCAAAGTTAATAAACGTTTTTAAAAAGAGTTTTCCAGTCTTCTGAATCTTAATTGGCGCTGCGAACAGGATAGCGTGCACGTATAGTTCTGATTTTAACCAGTTAAAACGCTATTCTAAAGAACAACGGTTTGTGAAGACGACTCCCTACAACGCTACAGTTGCGAGTACGTGAAAACTCGCTCAAGGAAAGCTGCTTACGAGGAAAATCCCGATAGCCAGTACTTGGGTTCCAGACACAAAACAGTGTATAGTGTTATCAGTACAACAGTGAAGCTCTATGGTACCCGCCTTGTTCACATTACTGTAAGTAACTACTATTATTGCCATTTTTATGTCTGATGCACAAAAACGTTTAATTTCCATTTTAAAAAGAAATTGCTCTGCATTGAATTTAAATATTGAAGAAAATCTCATTCCAAGTAATTCATTAGTAACTGAAAATAACGACACTAGCGTAGATAATTTAACTAATTTGCTTGAAACTTTTTCAATCTCAAACGAGTCAAACATGAATGTCAAAGATTTCGCTCAACTTTTGCCAGCTTTCAATGGAAATTCTGATCATCTGGAATATTTTATTTCCTCTATTGACGAATTTTATTCTAATTTCTATAATACTTCTGAAACTCAAAAGAAATATGTGTTTTTCACAATAAAATCGAAACTAATAGATGAAGCGCATGATCTTGTGTATTGTCGTTCAGATATCGAAAACTGGGAAGATTTAAAAACCGCTCTCAGGCAAAAATTCGGTGACCCTGTTAGTTTCCTAGTTTTACTACATCAGCTAAATTATTTCAATAAAAATAAAAATGATTCCATTATGGATTTCATTACTAGACTAAAACAATTTGTACAACGTATATTTGCGAAAATTCAAACTGAACAGTCAGATGAAAATGTAAGGAGAGCTTTTCGAATTCAAGCAGAAAAGACTGCAATCGTTACTCTAATGAGTAATGTCCCTGATGTTTTAAAATCATACCTACTAAACAGTAAACTAGATACATTAAACGATGCCATCAATTGCATAACAAATTACAATTTAATAGAATCACAAATAACATTAAGACATCAACTTAATGCCCAAAATTTACCAAAACCCACTTCAAATACGAATAATGTTAATACTTTCCCAAATAACCCTATCAATATCAGGCCTAGACAGATACCTCAACGTAGATTTCCTACAAATATTCCTGCTTTCAGAGCACCAAATGTCTTTGCACCTCGAGGAAATATAACGTTCCCAAGACCGACTCCGATGTCAATATCTAACAGTCGGACACACATCAATCCTGGTACCACTGGTACTCAATCTATGAGAACATATCGCCCAAATAATTATCAAAGTACCCCTATACAAAGACATAATCATTTTCAAAATGTAGGCCCTGCTAAAAATTACTCCTTCCAAGAACTCACTAATCTTGAGTGTTCTAATTTTCCAAACGAAGAAGTCGATAACCCAACCGAAAATTTTGATTTTTCTAATGAAAGTCAATTTTATGATCATTCACATGACCCAAACTCTCTTACTTCTCCAGAAACTCCATTATACGAAACCGAAGTGGAAAACCCTGAAAATTTTCATCCCACGGCCTTTTCACCACAGTCAACTTAAATAATATTATGAGACGAATAGAATTACCGTATATATATCTCCCGAAGTCTCACCTAACCATTTTAATTGACTCTGGAGCTAGCGAATCTATAATTAACCCCAAAATAGCAACACTTTTTCCTGAAAATGTTTATATAGAACCTTTTGAAATTACAGCTTGTAAGCAAAAATTTAAAGAAGACAAGAATTTAATATTACCAATCCTCAAAGAAATTGGAATTAACAATAACATTAAATTCCGCGTAGTCAACTGGCACAGTGACTTCGACGCTTTGATAGGAACTAAAGATTTATTGGATATGAAAGCTGTAATTGATTATAAAAATAATACTCTGAAATTAAAAAATAAATTAATTAGCTTTTCAACTATCTATAATAAATCTATACAACCCGAAAATTTGAACCCTAATATCTTGGAAATCCCCGTCACATTAAAAGAAGGACTAGCTCTTCTACCTTCCTTCCAAATTAACAACTATACTGTACGAGATACATTGATAAATGTAAAAAATGGAAATTGCTATATGCATAACCCATTTCCAAACGAGAATATTAAATTCAATAAAAGGCTCAATGTAATCCCTGAAAGTCAATTTGATATAATTAACCCACAAAAAACTAGTCAATCCTTTAACTTAGATTCCCAACTTCGACTTGATCATTTAAATGATCTAGAAAAGTTAAAAATTAAAAATTTATGCCATCAATTTAAAGACGTAATGTACCACGAAAATTGTGATTTATCATTCACTAGTCACACCAAGCATAAAATAAGAACAACGAATGATAGACCAATTTACAAAATCCTTCAGACATCCACTCAGTATGCAAGAAGAAATACAGAAACAAATTCAGAAACTACTGGATAATAAAATAATAAGACCATCAATATCACCTTATTCCGCCCCTGTCTGGATTGTTCCCAAAAAGACGGATGCATCAGGGCAAAAGAAATTTCGTCTTGTTATAGATTATCGAAATTTGAATGAAAACACCGTGGAAGATAAGTATCCACTACCACGAATCGAAGAAATATTAGATAATCTTGGCAAATGCACCTATTTTACTACCTTGGATTTAGCACAAGGATTTCATCAAATCGAAATGGACTCCCAATCGATAGAGAAGACAGCTTTTACAGTAAATAACGGTCATTTTGAGTACCTTAGGATGCCATTTGGTTTGAAAAATGCTCCGGCTACTTTTCAGAGGATGATGGATGAAATATTGCGAGATTATTTATACAAATTTTGTTTCGTTTACATGGATGACATAGTCATCTTTTCGAAGTCTCTTTCTGAACATATAGACCATATAAGGATAATATTCAAGAAATTACGTGAAGTAAACCTAAAAGTACAACTCGACAAATCGGAGTTTCTATCGAGAAACGTCGCTTTTTTAGGTCATGTAATTACACCAGAGGGTATCAAACCAAACCCTAGCAAGATATCTGCAATAAAAAATTACCCTATACCAAAATCACAAAAAGAAATTAAGGCTTTCTTGGGACTTGTTGGATATTACAGGCGATTTATAAAAAATTTTTCAAAAATAGTGTTCCCAATAACTCGCTGTTTAAGAAAAGGAACAACTATAAAGCCTGAAAACAAAGAATATATCGAAGCATTTAACAAATGCAAGGAAATTATATCAAACTCCCCCGTATTAGTTTATCCCGATTTTACCAAACCATTTAAACTGACTACAGACGCTTCAAATTACGCCATAGGAAGTGTATTATCTCAGAACGATCAGCCCATAGCGTATTATTCGAGGACCCTCAATTCAGCCGAGAAAAATTATTCCACCATAGAAAAAGAACTCTTAGCTATCTTAGATTCCACCAAACATTTTCGACCATATTTATATGGACAAAGATTTCTAATCGAAACGGACCACAACCCACTGGTTTGGCTGTCTAAGATAAAAGAACCAAATTCCAGACTAATCCGATGGAGATTGAAACTCGACGAATTCAATTTTGAAATAAAATACAAAAAAGGAAAAGAAAATGTCGTCGCCGACGCTCTTTCCCGTATCGAAATTAATGCTGTCGAAAACGAGTCAATCGTTCCAAATATTGGAATTGATACTGCCAATTTAGAAGACTTCAACCCTGACGATGACACCTCTGGAGCTTCCCTACATTCGAATCGAGATCCCGAAGGAAAAATGCTACCAATATCTGAACTTCCAGTTAATTATGCATCTCGGAGATTAATCCTTGCTTATGGAAATACCCATAAAAAATTTACGACTAAACCTTTCAATAAAACTCATATTTTTGTGCAGATACCTAAAGAAAATACCGATGAATACCTTATCGCGGTAATAAAGGAACTTTTAGATTCTAATAATCTAACTACTCTGTACATTAAAGACAAAGAATTGGAAGATGTATTTAAAGCTCTGATTAAAATCCATTTAAACAACAATGTAAAATTATGCATTTCCTATAAATACCTCCAAGACGTAACAGATGCTCAAATACAGCAAGAAATTGTTGCAAACTATCACCAAAAAACTCACAATGGAATCAATGAAACCTACAATAAACTCAAGAACGAATATTATTGGCCTAAAATGAGAGATCATATAACGCACTTAATAAATCAATGTGAATTATGCTTACAAAATAAATACGAAAGAAACCCATATAAAGTACCTTATGAAGGCCCTTTACTAAGCGAAAAACCCTTCAAAACAATTCACATAGATATTTTTCAGTTTAGCCAAACTATGTTCCTCACAATCCTGGACTCTTTCAGTAAATATGCGCAAGCATACCATATTAAGGATAAAAATAGTATCACAATACTAAACAAACTTAGACATTTTGTCTCACACCATAATACGCCGCAACGCATAGTCGCCGATAATGGATTAGAATTCAAAAATAAACTCTTTCAAGAATTCTGTAATCTACATTGTATAGAGATACATTATACAACACCCAATAACTCCACATCAAACAGCCCTGTCGAAAGATTACACTCTACATTGACAGAAAAATTAAGAATTCTAACTCAAAAAGATCAAGAAGAAACCATAGAGAATGTAATGATAACTTGTATTTGCATTTATAACCAAAGTATTCATTCGACTACAGGTTTCTCCCCATTCAATTTATTATACGGCCCGTACTATCAAGAACCTAACATAAATAACGATTTAACCATATTCGAAAGATATAATGAAAAACGGAAAGAAGAATTAATACCTTTTCTAAACGAAGTTTATAAAAAAACACTCCATACTCAAAAATCCCGAACAGGGAAGCAAAATAAAAACCCTAGCAAAATTCCTGAAATACCAGAAGATGAAATTATTTACAAAAAAAATGATAGGCGAAATAAATCTTCTCCGAATTATATCCCAATTAAAGTAACAAAGAAAAATAAAAATATAATTGAAGGAAAATTAAAAAGAAATAAAACAACCAAGGTACACATACGAAAAATAAAACGACTAAAAAAAAATCAATCCCTCTTTACAGACTCACCCTAGCAGTAAGAATAAAGACAATGGAGGTACTACCCATTCCAAATAATGGATACTATTCCGAGGCAATAAGTAGCAGCTTAGTATTAGAAACTCATCATACTACATATATATCATTTAATCTAACATTAATTCATATCCTAATAAACCATACCTATATTAACCACTTAACTATAAAAGAAAAACTAACCAAAGCGTTTCCAACTGAACATAACCTACAAATTCAATTAAACAATTCCCATAAATAATTAAACAACGCTCTGAATAACCTTCTTAAGCTAACACATGACCATACTAATCAAAGAATACGAAGAGGTCTCTTTAATTTTCTTGGTTCATCAATAAAATTTCTTACAGGAAATCTAGATCAAGAAGATTTAAACAATATCAATAATAATTTCGAAAGTTTCAGAACGAATCAAATAAATGCAATGCAAAAGATCAATAAATTAAGTTCCTTCGCAGGACATATAACAGAAAAAATTAATAACGATATCATGCACCTCTATAATAATTCGAAATTGCATAATGAAATATTGAAAAACATTTATAGTCTTTTTGATTTTTCACTACAAATACAAGATCACTCTTTGCAAGTTAGTGCTATTGATAACTATATAAATAGACTCTTAAGAACTGTCACTTTTGCTATTAAAAACACTCTAGATATGGAATTGATTAATATAAATGAAATTGAAAAAATTTGGAGTTTTCTAAAAATTCACTATACAGAAAACCAGTTATGGCATTTGAATCAAATGTATGAGCTAATTTCAATTTGCACTACGGGTTTCATACAAAAAGACGATATGGCAATCTTAGTTGTTAAGATCCCTTTGTTCTATAAAGAACCCTGTCAATTGCAAGTCATATATCCGGTACCTACGAGAGAGCAAATAATACTTGTACCGCCCAGTAAATATTACTGTAGTAATATGTGGTATGAGAACTGTGATCATATTAACGACAAATGGTTGTGTGCCAAACAACTCTCAAAAACTTGTTCAATTGGTAACTGCACATATGCTAATATAAGGAATAATTATAATTTTGGCTTCTATACAACAAAAGGTAACTTTATATATTGTACAAATAATCCTATCGAAGTTATGGAAAATTGTGATATTATTTCCAAACAAACTGTAAACATGTGTAATTTACTGTCAAGTAAGTGTGATATAATCATAGGAAATAAAAGATACTTCCCTACTATTTTCAACATAAGCCTAGGTCCAGAAAGAACTGAATTAGATTTAAAACCTAGAAAAATAATAAATTTAGAATTGTATCATGTAGAAAAACCTTATAAAATGGAAAACGATTTGTTTGAACCACTTGAATACAATCATTTATTAACAAAAACTACACATTATTATACAGCAGGAATTGTTGTATGTATAATTATAATAATTTTAATCATTAATATAGTAATATATCACAAAAAGATCCGAAATTCCATTTCCAAAAGTTTTATTAAAAATTTAATCAACGAGGACGTTGAAAATTCTAAGGGAGGAGGAATTACGGACCTGGACAGTAATTAAGTATTATCGTTAACTTAGGTCTATCCACTATGTCTCCATCTTAATTATTATTTGTATTTACATTTCAATAGGGCACACTAAGACAGATTAGGGGTTAGTCATAGGATCTAGAAAGTCCAAAGTTAATTAGATATTTGCCTCGTAATGTATTCGAAAACTGATAATAGGCTACTTTCATCTTAACGATATTTTGTAGAATCATTCTTATTTCAACCTCTAATAAGTATAACACGTAATTGTAATATTCAAAGTTAATAAACGTTTTTAAAAAGAGTTTTCCAGTCTTCTGAATCTTAATTAGCGCAAATGTGAAAATCATTAAAATATGAAAAGGTGATCCTTAAATAAAGATTAGAATATAAAATCATCTTAGGGATATCAGCGTATAACCGATATAAATCACCTTGATAACTAAAATTTGTCACGTGGGATTATTTGGAGCATTATTTAACAATCTCTTGTTTCTAAGGGCCCCGCGATCATAACATTTAACCGATTTTGACAATTCTAAGTTATGGTAAATATATTGAATCAAAAACTTATGTTGGGTCCTTCTAGGTTTGTGCTAAATATAGAGTAGAGCCCAAATGTGAAAATAATATGAAATGAAAATTAAAAGATAAAATTACTTTAGGGACAAGAGCGCATCTCCGGATATAAAATTCCTCACATTTGGGGCATTATTTTTAAATAACTTATTTTGTAAGGACCCCACGTTCATAATATTGAATGTATTTTGACAGTTTCAGGTCATGGTAAATAGTTGAACCAAAAGCTTATCTTGG
>MU187216.1:0-15784 GCA_016904865.1 Pissodes strobi | reverse complement strand
TCCCTTATTTTTTAAGGACCCCACGATCATAATATTGAATGTATTTCTACAGTTTCAGGTCATGGTAAATAGTTGAACCAAAAGCTTTTCTTGGCTCCCTCTTAGTTTGATCTCAATATAGTGTTGACCCCAAATGTGAAAATAATTATTTTATGAAAAGATGATCTTAAATGAAGATTAAAAGATAACATTACCCTAGGGATTACAGCGTATCTCTGGATATAAATCGCCTTGAGAGCTAAAATTCAGCAGGAGGGTTATTTGGGGATTTATTTAAAAATTCTCACGATCATAATATTTCACATATTTTGACAGTTCCAATTCATGGTAAATATTTCAACCAAAAGCTTATCATCATTCATTTATGAAAAGATGATAGTTAAATGAAGATTAAAAGATAAAATTTCTTTAGGGATAACAGCTTATCTCCGGATAAATTGCCTAAAGGGCTAAAATTCGGCACGGGGGTTATTTCTGGTCTTATTTCAGAACCCTTTGTTCTTTTAAGAAGTCCACGATCATAATATTGAATGTATTTTGACAGTGTCAAGTCATGATAAATATTTATGCTGAAAGATTAATTTGAGTCTCTCTAGATATAAAGTTGAGCACAAATGTAAAAATCATTTATTTATGAAAAGATGATCCTTAAATAAAGATTCAAATATAAAATTAGGGATAATATATATTCGGATATAAATTACCTTGAGAGCTAAAATTCAGCACAGAGTTTAGTTTCGGTTAGTTTGGGGGTTATTTGGAGCCTTATTTATGAATCCGTTGTTTTTTAAGAACCACAGGATCATAAGATTTAGTGTATTTTCACATCAATTTCCTAGATTATGGTAAATATTTGAGCCTTCTAGCTAGGGTACGTAAATTTGTATCTCAAACTATCCAAATTTAAATTAACCCGGACTAATCTAGATTAGCTCAAACTAACTCGAATTAACTCAAAGTAACTCCGAAAATCCCAAGCAACTTTATCCAAATGAAGTTATTGTAGTCTAATGTTAGAAAAGGAATAAATTTAATTGCGAAAAATCATATTCGGACTAGAGCGAGACGACAAAAAGAGGTATATAAATCCGATCTTTTTAAAGTCGAAATACAGCCCTGCGAACCACAAGCCAATTTATAAAGTTAAGTCGACTGCCACATCATATCAAAATAATAAGCCCCACGATCCCCTCGATTTCCCTCCCATGTAAAATATCAACAAGCCGGAAAAATTGCGTGTCATGCGTTACGGCAAAAAAAAATTATTCCGGCGAATTCGAGACTAAAAATGACAAATGTAGATGGATTTTTATATTTATTTCTTTTTCAGGTTTTGCATATTTTATATTCAAAGTCAAACCGAGGCGACGCGACGTTCTAAGGTAAATAATACTGCTTCTGTAAGATTGGAAGGTAAAGAAATTTAACCAGGAAAACTCACAATTTGCTTAGTATAAATTTCCAGAAGGCCTGTTGTAATGCTCTAATATTATGTACTAAATTCTAAAGTAATAAAACATTCGAGAAGCTGAGGAAGGTACAATTTTACAACCTTGTTTCGGCTATTACATAAGCGTAGTACCTGCTTTTCGTTTCATGCAAACATTATTGCTCACGCACCTGCCAATAATAGCCTTTACATTAGAGGGTAAATGACTTATGATGATGATTTCGTTGCTGTAAAAAGAGCTAGTAAAGAAAAAAAATTAATCCAACCACCGTCGTTGCAAAAATAATTCAATTGTGCTAAAGTTATACAAATGGCATTAATTTTTATATTTTTAGTGCCCATTATACAAAATAAAGTCAGTTTGACAATGTTGTTTATTTATAAATGTGGCATCGCCTAATTTGGTTTTTTCGGAAAATGCTAAATACATTTTAGAGCATCGGGCATAGGATCCCGTATTGTTTACGATAGAGTGAATTTGTGGAAAAGTCTTAATGTTGAGTAATGACTGAAAGGTACACCGTTCTAGAAAATCGATCATATCTGCAAGATGCTTCGATATTCAAGCTTCTGCTAAAAATATTCGAAATCTACATAAAATTTGCAGTTTTGTAAATTTCACGATTTTTCGAAATTGTTTAGTATTTTTTACGTAAAGTGAATTTATGGAAAAGCCTTCATTTCGGATAACGATTGAAAGGTGCATCGATTTGGAAAATTGGGCACACTAGGTATAGTATCTGCGTTCTGCGCACACCGCCGCCGCGTTGGAGGTGCGCAGTAGCAACAATCGACCACGTGGGCTACGCCATTTTTAAGGCGTGGCACCAGACATTTGACATTTGACAAGTGACAGCTGACAAGCATCACTCACGTGGGCTATGCCATATTTAAGGCGTGACATCCGACAGCTGACAGATGACGTTTGTTAGTTTGGAGAGCATCCGTTGGCAGTTGACAGACACGTTCGGAATCTCTCGGCCATCCTCGGAAATACCTAAATTAATAATAAAAGTCTTGGAGTCTTGCGGGGATCGAACCACGAACTTTCGACATGCGAGGCAAAGACCATACCACTGAACCAACCGAACCTTGCAGAAATCCTTTTTAGAAGTATATATATATGACGCAATAGGGGTTACGTTCATTCAATAATTCGGTCCAGACTAAGCTAATGCCGTTTTACTCTAGAGCACCACGTGACCTATTCCATCTACCCCGTATCTAATGTGACGTCATCATCATACCAAAGGGGCCTAACCACTATTAAGGGGGGTTGTTTTAGGTGTGAGTTTAGCCTAGCCTTATGAGACGCATGTGCAGTTATGCTATAAGGTAGAAACTTTTAAAACCTTAAATGGTTACTATGTACTTGACCTTAACATCTACCAGGTCAGTGAAAATGCACACCTACGTGGCCATTGCCTTTAATTGTCGAAAGAGCGGTGTGCTAAACTTCCCAGAAAAAACTCGTAGAGAGAAGAAACTGTCACCGCTTTCTACATAAATGCTTTCAAAAACAGAGCAGACGGGAACCAGCAAATTATTAATACCACTTTGGTTCACTATCTGTGAATGTGATGTGCCTATATCTGTAACTCTACCTTTGGAACACTAATATGCATCCTGCTTAGGGAACTGTGATACTAGCACATAAGTGTGTAACTGTGATATCGATAAATGCCTGTGATGAGTAGAGTAATATGAGTGCGTGACTGTAAATGATCAAACAAAATAATTTATCTGTTGAAAAGCAAAACTACAAATTTTAAACTCGTGCATGTGCAGCAGCAGTTTCATCGGTGTAAACCGTCTACTGCTGGACAATAATAACAATAATAACAATAATACTAATAATAATAATCGAAATGCATAGGTATAAAATTGGCTATAAATACGGTAAGTTCCAAATTCTTTTTAAATCGTTTGGTATTTTTTTACCGTCGGTTGAATTTGTAAAAAAGGTTTCATTTCGGATAATTACTGAAAGGTGCAGCGACCTCGAAAATTAAACATATCTACAAGATGCTTCAAAAGTCATGCTTTTCCTATAGATATTCGAAATCTACATAAAATTTGCTATAAATGTGGTAAATTTCAGAATTTTCTGAAACCGTTTAGTATTTTTTACCATCAACAATATACAGATTTTTATGTGAGGAAAAAGTGGCCCAAATAATCAAGAAGAAAAACTAGGGGAAAAAAGGATGCATCTCTGTTATGAGACATTTTAGAATTTTTTGTGTCACAAATTAGGGATATTTTGACCTCCTGAGAGTATAACATAACATAACCTGACACTCTATACATTATAATAAATAAATAAATAAATATTTGAGTTTTACCCAAAAATTATAGGGACAAAAATCCAGCAAAATAAACGTTTGGTTAACGAATCATATAATACTACTGCAGTCTGCAGTTTAAAAGCTCTCGAAAAACCGATTTAAAGTGATAATACTCAATTTTTAAACTTCTATTTTTAGTTGCGTTTCCGCTTCTTAACCTTTCTGTGTTTATAGATACGCATATTTCCGTAAACCTAGAGCCGACTGTTTACAGAAATCGTATTTCTACGATAGAACAGATCAATTTGCGTTGGCTAGTGGGTCGAATATTTTAGTAACCTAGAATAATTAGGAAAATATTTGAATCTGAATAAACGGGTTTCTTAGAGCTTGCTTTTTCAGAATGGATTTTAACGACAAAACAGGATTAGAATATTTCGCGAGGACTTGGCAACTGAATTCCTGCGCTCTGCAATATACATAATTAAATTAATTGTTTAAATAAGAAGGGGGAACTTTAAAATCGAAGCCACAATCTACAGTATCAGTACAGCGTTGCAACACTTCTAGTTTTATTAAGGTTACTCACGAGTTAACGTATCACAGACGCTAGCTATTTTCATGAACAAACTGCTTCACTTTTTACCTCATAATATCTACACCCTTTACCCTATAATATAAAGGTTATTAAAGGCAGGTGTGTGAGCAATTGAAACGAACTTTAAAGATATCCTAAACTAAGCAAAACGTTCCAAAATTCTTTTGATCGTTGTCATTTTTAACTGCTTTCAAAATCACATAGCGCATATTTCTTTGGCGTAAAAAATAAATGAATATAATTCCTTCACCCGAGCCAGTTTACTTACGTATTTTATTGAACCCCTTTCACACAATAACGTCGATAAATAAATTATTCATTCGTTGAGTCAAATGATTGATTTTTTTCTTCAGACCAAACCCTTTTAGAGTCGATATTTAAGCAAACTTTATTCCGGTTGGTAATATAATTATAGTATCTAATTTACGTTCGGTCAAAAACAGGACTTGGCTGTTTGTAATGTTTATTAGATATAAACGTAGTGTCATTACAAAATGAGGTGGAAATGGCTTTTACATCAGATATAAGAGAAATTATATAAATGGCATTAATTTTTATATTTTTAGTGTCCATTGTACAAAATAATGTAAGTTTGACAATGTTATTTATTTTTAAATGTGGCACCACCTGATTTGGTTTATTCGAAAAATGCTAAATACATTTTAGAACATCGGGACCCTATAGTATTTTTTTACGATAGAATGAATTTGTAGAAAACTCTTCATTTTGGGTAATGACTGAAAGGTACATCGATCTAAAAAATCGATCATAGCTGCAAGATGCTTCAAATATTCAAGCTTCTCCTATAGATATTCAAAATTTACATAAAATTTGCTAAACATTTTGTAAATTTCAGGATTTTCGAGATTGTTTAGTCAATCAATCAATCAATAATCATATATTTAGTTCATTTCGTTTACAATATGTCCTACTTCGCAGGTATTCAAAGAAGAATATACATAAATCTTATGTTCCAAAGCTCCGGCTCCTTTGTTGGAGCAACGCAGAGCCACACAGCCCTATGCATAAACCATCCCTTTACGAGGGGGGTCGTTGTTATGACCCTTAATCCTACGTTTCGTAACCAGCCACACGACTAATATTCTTTGGGATTCAATCCCTTCAATAGCGCTTCAGTGTTTCCGCTATACATAGCTAGTTGAAGGCTTCAGATTTCAGGTGGTTAAATATTGGAACGTTAGAATTGTGGAGAAAAGCTTAATTAAAAAACTCCACTTCACGTTTCTTTGGCTTTTCTCGCTCTTGCTTTCACTCCCCATTCACTCCCTCATTCATACCTTAACTATATACATTATATACATTTCGTGAGATTTGCCATACTATGGCATCACCCTGGTGAGGGAGGAATTGCGTCAAGGAGCTGGGCATCGTAGTCCACGATTTGCTTGCAGGGTATACGAAACACAGCACGCCATTGCGTACGTGGAATGACTAGAACTTGAGCCGGTCGGCCTGTTTTATACGAGACCTAGTGTCTAGCAGGCCCCGCCCACTGCGCGCTGTGGACGGAGTCTACTACATTACACTGTTTCAGGTGATCTTTCCTATTTCAGGCGTTACTTCTGAACTCCTGCTACTCCTTTCTTTTTGAAGGGGCTGCAGCGTAAGAAAGGGTGGGTTTTATCCCCCGGGATAACATATATACATATTTACATATTTACAATTGACTTTTCGTATTCAGGCGCTTTTCTTGTTTAGGGGTGTCTAGGTTCCAGGTAAAACAGCGTTGTCCTGCCGTGTATTGGGCCATGGGGTGGCCGGTGCTCCGGGTCGAAACGTGAATCCGCTATATGTGCCGTTTCTGGCGAGCCACGTATCCCTATGTCGTAGAACCTGCATGCTAGGCGGTCAATGTATTCGCGAACGTATTCAATGTCTGCCCAGCTATGCAGGTCCCGGATCCGGGTGTATATGCTCGCCGAAAATGCAGCTCTCAAGTGCCTATTTTGGATAATCTGGACTGACTTTAAGTGCGTTTCGGCCACGGAGCACCATACCGGCGCCCCATATAGGAGCGTCGGCCTTGTTATCGCTTTATATAAGATTATCTTATTCCTGGGGCTGAGGACTGATCTATGCCTGACCAGCATTCCCAGTTTTTAATTAGGGTCATATTCTTACTTTTAATATACGCGATATGGCTGTGGAACCTAAGCCCCCTATCGAGTACGATTCCTAGATACTTGATCCGATCCTTGGCCATTATGTCGGTGTCCAATATCCGCAGGGGTTGTACATTCCTCTGAGATCGTTTCCTTGTGAAAACGCCAAGTTCGGTTTTCCCGGCATTCAATTTTATCTTCCACCTCTCATAATAACCAAGGATCAGCTCCATGTGCCGACTCAAGTTATCAATGGCGGACTGCGCGTGAGGGGCACTTGAGTAGAGAATGGTATCGTCCGCATAAAAAGCCGCAGACGAGTCCGGGTGGGAAGGAAAGTCGGCTATGTAGTAGCTGAAAAGCTGCGGAGATAGTACTGTTCCTTGCGGGACGCCGCATTCAATCGGCCTTAGTGAGGAGGTGGCATTGCCCACCTTCACCGAAAAGGAGCGTCCGGCAAGGTACGACCCGACGAGCGCTGCTAAGTAGAGAGGGTACTCGTACTCAATGAAGAGTTTATGCAGCAGACCGTCGTGCCACACCCTGTCGAACGCTCTCTCTATATCGAGGAGAAGCAGGGCTGTGCAATGCCGTTTGTTGAAACTGTCATATATTCCTTGCACTACCCTCGCAGCAAGCATACTCGTGCTATGCCCACTGCGAAAGCCGAACTGCTCCTTATGGAGAATGCCCAGCCTCTCGGCTGCCCCGCTAAGCCTCAACAATAAGAGCTTTTCGGTGACTTTACTCAATGTACTCAAGAGCGATATGGGCCTATAAGACGTTGTCAGGGACGGATCTTTCCCCGGCTTATGAAATAGCACTATTCTCGCAGTCTTCCAAGGGGACGGGAAGTACTGCAAGCGAATTATGGCATTTACGATGTGCATTAACTGTATAATGGCTTTCCTGGGAAGGTTTTTCAGGAGCAGGTAAGGGATGCCATCAATTCCCGGAGCCTTGTTTTTCGGCAGGCGGCTCAAGACTTTGGTAATCTCGCTAGGAGTTACGCTCAATTTTTGTAAAACTGACGGCGGTATCGGGTAAGCACGATTACTGAACAGATGGACTCGCTGCGTGATCTCTCTGTGCAATGGCACGGTATCAGGGGCCTGTCTGTGAATCTCTTCAAGGGAGTCCGCGAATACCTCCGCCTTCCCCTGGTCGTCCAGGATTTCATGTCCTCGATGCTTTAGCACCGGGTATTGAGGGGGAGCATTGCGGACTCGCCTTGCGAGCTTCCATAAGGACCCATCCTCCGTGCCTAGTTCGTTCACGTAGCTCATCCATTTCGCACTTCTGTGCTCTCGTATAAGCTGTTTAATCTGGTCAGTAATCGCGCTCACACGGCGCCTTTCGTTTACGTTCCTAGTTCTTTGCCACCTACGTCGCAACCGGTTCCGGAAATTAATGAGATTGAGGATTTCGCCAGGAAGAGTTTCCACGAATGGTCTCTTCCTGACTACCGGACAGATTGCATCACGGACGCGCTGGATGTTGGACGTTAACGTGTCAACTTCAGTCTCTAGCTTCTGGACAGTATCGATCTGCCGGGGGATGACCGTGGCCTCGTTTAACCTTTCTCGGTACGCCCTCCAGTCAGTATTTGTGTACGCGACAGTTGTCACGTAGGCTTCCGGCCGCCTATCGATCCTTAGTGCCGGCAGACTTATACCGACTGGAAGGTGATCCGAGTTTAGGTCACTTATCACTTTCAGCGGATCAAGCCTAGTCATCCCTCGGGACATCGCAATGTCCAGGTATGACGGCCTGAAGTTTTCAGCAGAAGGGTAGTATGTTGGGGCATTCGGGCGATGATATTGGATGTCCAGATTGTTTTCAATTATGGCGTGCAGGATTCTGCCTTTATGCTCGGTTCTGTTGTCACCGAAGCTGACATGATGTGCGTTGAAGTCGCCAATTAGGAGTGACTTGCGACCCGGTAGTAGGAAAGCAAGAAAATCTCGTTCCGTTAAACGACGGTTTGGAGGAGCGTATCTAAAGTTCTTCTATTGGTGTTCGAAATCTACATAAAATTTGCTATTAATATGGTAAATGTTAGAATTTTTCGAAATCGATTAGTATTTTTTACCGCGGAGTGAAGTTGTAAAAAAGTCTTCATTTTAGATAATGACTGACAGGTGCAGTGATCTCGAAAATTAAACGTATCTGCAAGATGCTTCAAAATCCATACGTCTCCTATTAATATGGAATCTGAAAATGGTGAGAGGGTGGCCTTGAAAGGCCACGGCACTTAGGCCTCATTCTACTCCCTGTGCGTTCTGCCTAGGCCAACCAATTCATCTAGGTCATCGCCCAGCCTAGCGTTGTAAAAAAGGCGGCGATGTTGCTTGAGGGGGCTGTTCTGAGTAAAGCCACGGGTGGCCATCGTTCTTCCAAAATGGATTCCCTTAGTTCCGAAACAGCGTCGCAATCGCAGAGCAGATGCTCTACTATTTCATCCTCCTGTTCACATCCTCTGTCTCTGCAAAGAGATGTCTGGTATTGTCTCATTGTGTGGAGATGTTTCCTTAGCTGATAGTGTCCAGTCAGGATCCCTGCCATGAGTCGTAGGGTCTTCCTTGACATATCCAGGTATGCTTTTACTGCAAACTCATTAGGGTAGCTTAATAACTCCCTGGCCAGTCGACAGTTAGTTGTTTCTCCCATCTTGCCCTAAAGTCTGGGTGATCTTTTTCATATCATCATATGTATCGTCGTCACGATAGGTAAGGGCCGGCTCCCATAATGTTTGAACCGGCTGCCTTTCTAGACAATCTGATTTTTTACCCTCGCATTGTGCATGTCCTTTAACCCAGCACACGGAAATTCTGTTTTTTCGGGCGGCATCCTCCAGTGAATTATGGCATTCTAGTACTGACCTGTCTGTAGGTTTATAACTTTTCAAGGCCAGTAGTGCTTGTCTACTGTCCATGTAGATTTGAATAGTCCTGTCCTCAGTATTCCTGCGAACAATCTCTTTTGAGGCTATAAATATTGCAGCAAGTTCAGACTGAACTATACTTGCGTGTCCCTCCATAAACCATTTAAGTTCAATTCGCAAGCTTAGGGAGTAAATTCCACAAGCTGCTTTTTCCTGGGTTTTGAGCCATCCACGAAATTGTTAACCGCACCTTCGGTTATAGGCCCAATTGGTTTTATGTGTACATCATAGAAAACTTGGGAGGTATGCTATCTGCACTGGCGTACAGTAGTGGCAGTCTTCCCTCTGCCTCTTCCCACAGGTAGCGTCTAGTCTCTCCACATTCTATGCTGGGTTGCAAACCAATGACTTTGAGCCTTAGCAATGCAGCCAGAGCCACCTCCCTTAGATAAATATCTAGGGGAGGCTGGCACAACATTGCTTCCATGGCTCTGGTTGGGGTTGTTCTCATAGTTCCCGTTACAGTTAGGCAGGCAGTTCTCTTAAGCATTGCAGTTTTTTGTTGACTCTTGGGCCACCAAGGCAATCATAACCCTTATGATGGCAGTATAGATCCACATTACGACCCTGGCTTTAATCCCTCAGGTTTTACCCACGGTCCTGCGGCACTGTTCATAAGAGATGTATGCCTTCTTTAGTCTTCATTCTAAATGAAGATTCCAGGTTAATTCAGCATCGAAGGTGCCCCTAGGTACTTTATCTCAGATTTAAAATTTAGTTGTGTGTTTAGGAGGGTAGGAGGCCATAGTGTCTCAGTCCTCCTTTTTCTGGTGAATAGCACCATCTCCGTCTTCCTAGGGTTTACAGACAAGGAGTGCTCCCTACACCACTCTTGGGCTAAGCAAGCGAAGAGCACTCTGAATTCGATTGCATAGAACTCCTTCGAGCTTTCTATTGAGCATATGCATGTGTAGAATCCATCTGAGTTGAGGCAACGCAAGAGACTATCGAGAGCAAGATTACATAACAGAGCGCCTCCCCACGGGAAGCCTCTGGCAACGATGCCTCTCACTACAGTGTCTTCCACCTTTATTTGCACGCGTCTCTTTGAGAAAATGTTGAAAATCCAGCCACTGACAGCAGGAGGCGTTAAGTGTTAAGGCAGCATTGATTTTTCCAAAGGTGGTTTTATCAAACGCTCCTTCAATATCATAAATATCTCTAAGGTGGACTCATTATTGTCCAGCGATCTCTGGATCCGACCCACTGCTTAATGCAAGACCGTGTCGGTCGATCTTCCCGTAGTGTACGCATGTTGGTTTTGATACAGTGGTCGGTTGACCAGTACGCAGCCTCAAATATCGCTCACACAGCTTCTCCAGAGTTTTTAGCACAAAGGATGTTAGGCTGATTGGTCGGTAGGCTTTGGGGACAGTGTAATCCATCCTTCCTACTTTTGGTATGAACACCACTCTTACTTTTCGTCATGCCTTTGGAATGTAGCGCAGAACACCTTTACCAAGTGCGGCAGTAACTCGTACAAACCCCACTGTAGTAGAGCTGAACGGATGCCGTCAGTACCTGGCGATTTGAAGGACGAGAAGCTTAGTACTGCCCATCGTATTTTGTCTTCACTGACTATTTGGCTGGCACCTTGCCAGTCCAAATCAGTAGGTTGAAAGTTTGTCTCGTCTGGCCAGTTCCTATCGTCTGTTATCGACGAACCAGGGAAATGGGTCTGCATAATCAGTTCAAGACTCTCTTAAAGGGTAGCGGTCTTATGCCCGGTTTCTGAAGTACCAGATATCTATTGTATAAAATTATGCACCTATGATTATTATGGTTACGATTGTATTAACAATCGTTGTCATCGGAATTATTTGAAGAATAAAGTTATCCATACTTTGAGAAACTGGGCATTAGCGCCGTCCTCCCCTGTTAGTAGATCTAGGTCGTGATCTTTGTCTTTTGCGAGGACTTTGTAGAGCCGTGCAGTCTGTGAGTGATCTTCGATCTCCTCACAGTAGGCCCTCCAGGCCCCTCTCTATTTTTTTCTTGCTCCCGCAGATTGGTGCTGTATTACTCCCAGTCGGACTGAGTTCTAGTTCTTTTTGCTCTGTTAAAATATTTTCTCGCTCTTCTCTTGAGTTCTCCCAGCTCTTTGTTCCACCATTTTGTGGCTTCCCCTGACTGTTGTTTTGATGCCTCAGAAGGGCAACATTTCTCAAAACTTCAGTTATGGCGGTCTGTAGGCCTAGCATACGACTTTCCAGGCCATCATTGTCTTCAGGCGTATTCCCCTCAACTTCCCGTAGGTTCTCCCGAAGCCGGACGAGGAACTGAGCCCGATCCGTCCTTCGGAGATCCCTACAAAGCTTCCTGGGTACGCGTCTCCTATTGATGTTTGAAATCTACATAAAATTTGCTATAAATGTGGTAAATTTCAGAATTTTCCGAAATCGTTTAGTATCATTTACCGTGGAGCGAATTTGAAAAAAGTTTTCATTTTGGATAATGACTGAAAAGTGCAGCGACCGCGAAAAATAAACATATCTGCCAGATGCTTCAATAGTCAAGCTTCTCCTATAGATATTCGAAATCTACATAAAATTTGCTATTATTGTGGTCAATTTCAGAAATTTTCGAAATCGTTTAGTGTTTCTTACCGTGGACTGAATTTGAAGAAAAAATCTTGATTTTTGGATAATGACTGAAAGGTGCATCGATCTCGTAAATTAAACACATCTGCAAGATGCTTCAAAATTCAAGCTTCTCCTATAGATATTCGAAATCTACATCAAATTTGCTATAAATTTGATGAATTTCAAAATTTTTCGAAATCGTGTAGTATTTTATACCGTAGAGTAAATTTATTGATAAATCCCTGAAAGATGTACCCATTTGATAAATTAAAACAATTCTCTTCTGCTATTAATATTCGACATCTACATAAAATTTGCCATAAATCTGGTACATTTAAGGACTTTTCGATATCGTTTAGTAGTCCTCATTTTGAGCAATTACTAAAAGATGCACCGATCCGAAAAATTGCGGTGGTATTACCATATTTTATATTGTCATAAATTGACCGATTAAATAAGGTTGCTATATATGCAAGATGCTTCAAAATTCAAGCTTCTCCTATTGATGTTCGAAATCTACGTAAAATTTGCTATGAATCTGGTAAATATCAAGGTTTTTCAAGACAATTAACACAGAGGATTTCCTATCACGCCGAAAGCGTTCTGTAATAATTTATTAAAATAATTTTTGCACGGATTATGAAGTCATTCTCTTCTTCTTAATTTTGTTACTTTCGATCTTCCATTCGACAGTTTGGATCTGAGGGCCTTCATACTTTTGTAATCTTCGATTACGTTTTTGTCAGCCTTGTATTGTAATGGCTCAAGCCTCTTCTGACGCTTTTGCTAAATTCTTTAGTGAGTTCTTCGTAATCAAAACTTTATTAATTTTTTGGTTTGTAAGGAGTTTGTGATTAAACTTTTGATCTGCATTGAGCAATATTCTCTAAATTGCAGTATTGATAATATTTGATATGTTTTCGGAGAGTTCGTCTGGATTTTCCGCTAATTTAGTAATTTAGCGTTAAGACTAGATTTGAATGTGATCTTTCTTATTGCTTCCTAGTACATCAATGGTAGGGTAAATTCGTTGTTTTATTAATTTACTTCTCCTGAATCTTGAATTTAATTTTATGATCACTAGGCCCATACGGTGGTATCAAACCGATATAGAACAGTAACATCTTGGCATATGACTCTTTTAGTCAATCTCGTTTCCTACGATAGCTTTCGGGCTTTTCCAGGCCCACCCTCCCCGTATAGGTTTTTCAAAAAATGAGTTGCAGAATAGATTTTCCAGCCTAAACCACGTTTACCTATATTTGGATTTTCTGCATCTCTCGTTTGGCCTATTTTTACATTAAAATATTCCATGAGTACGACAAGTACAATGCACCTAACTCGAGTCGTTATAGAAATGTATTTATTTATGATTATATCAAAGTTAATGCACGTACTAACCTGTCATTAAAAAGAAAATTTTGAATAGAATACAAAAAAATGGGTTTACAACCGGTGCCACAGAAGTAACGATATCGAAAAAAGTAACAAATTTGTATTTAAATTACCAACAAAATTAGGGGGTTAGATTGGAGTTCAGTCTCCCAGTACAGGCTCGCAAATATATAAAATTATTCACATGCTAACTAACTAATTTTAATTAAATTTAAATATTTTATTTGCAGTATTATTTCAAGCCATTCGAAATAATTGATATTAATAATTCCTATTATAAATGTGAAATATTATGGATTCTGTTGATTGACCAATATCATAAATATATATGTGTTATTTCAAAGATATCGTGTGTATTTATGATTTTTATATTTTATTATTGCGAGCTAGATTGCAGTCAGAAGGACATAAAAAAGTATATCAGAGCTAAGTTTTGAAAATAAAAATTAATATATTTAGAAAAATGTAATTTTGCAATTTTGTGGCCAGTCCTGCAAAATCGCAACTTTCAGAAATTTTGGCTTTATGGCAAAATGATATTTTCAAATCGATTCCGAATCAAATAAAACATCGTGACGAAATACTTGGTCCTTTAAAAGTAAACCTGAAGAGCCAAAGATCCAAAATGCCAAGTCATGTAGTCAACCTGTTGCGAGTAAATTGAACTTTAATGTTCTCAATTTATATAATCTATTCCCCTTTTATTCCCGAGAAATCTTCGATAACTCGATAACGTAATTCTTTGCGAAATCTTTAGGATTTGTGTTATCTTTTAATCAGGAATTACTAGGATTTGAATTGAGAAAGTGATTGATTGGGCAATCTTATGAGATTTAATCAAATGATTTACAAATATTCACTATATACAAAGGCAGATTACTGGTTTAAAAAAATCATCAAAGTATTAATAAACTGCCCATAAAAAAATACAATTTTAGCATCAATTTAAAATTGGTCTCGTTTGAAGACGAATTGGCGGATATTTACGAGCTTTTCAGGTACTGAAAGGCCGTTTTATTGAAATTTCATGTCAAAGTGCAATTTTGAGCTAACAAGCATATTTGAATTTTACAAAGGGCTGACAATAAAATAGTCCAATAATTCAAAAAATTTCAGCAGGTTACTTCATTGGTTCAATGCTATTCTCTCTCAAAATTTCGTGAATGATTCTCAATATATGTGGATGAGCTTTCACGTTATATTTATTTAAAAAGTATTGCCAGCATTCCAACACAAATTTCGGTTTATCGCAATACTTTCTTTTCTACCCTGTACAACGGGAAATTGAAATTGTAGACATTTAGTGTAATTTTGGCTGTATTTGAATAAAGAATTATTTGATGTATCGATGAAAATATTGTTACTAAAAAATATAACAGAACTTCCTATTTTTTTATATAAAAAGCCAGTTTTTGAAAAATATATATTTTTTTTTATAAAAATAAAAAAGAGATAGTATATTGCCTTGGACGTCAAATTGTGCCTGTAATGTACATTGAGCAACAAAAAATTCGGGATACCTAAAATTCTGAACAAATAAATTTCTTTTAGTCAAAATATTGATATATGTTTCGCTTTTATTCAATTTTCGAAAAACTAGTTCCCTTATTGAAATGTGCAGGAAAGTAAAAAAAATCCGTCTTTTTTATATCTAAGGTATAAAATGCACGTTTATTAAAAATTTATGTATTTTTAAAATTATTCCCAGAAGACTGGGTGTACTGTCGAGCCATTCACACCGATCTCTGGAGAGAGTAATGACGGTAACACTCAAAAGATCACACTCAAAATTAAACTTGATCCAAGTATATGCGCCAGCCACCAGAGGATCGAATGATGAAGTAGAGGCATTCCATGAAGACATTAGTAGAGTATTGGGCACCATGAATTCGAGAGACATCACAATAATAATGGGTGACTTTAATGCGAAGGTTGGGAATGGTAAGCTACATTGGTATAATTGGATTGGGAGATCGGAATGAGCGAGGGAATCGCCTCGTACAATTCTGCCAAGAAAATAACCTTCTGACAAACACCTTTTTTAAATTACCCAAAAGACGACTATATACTTGGAAATCTCCAGCAGATGGCCACAAAAATGCCAAATAGATTACAGCCTCATTAATGAAAAGTATTGAAACGCGACCAAATCTGTTTTAAGGCATTTCCCGATGCAGGCGTAGGGTCAGACCACAACCCGTTAATCGCCGCTGTCTAAATAAAATTAAAGCGATCTAGAAAACCACTGATGACTGCAAGGATAGACACAAGGAAACTTAAAGATGAGACCATCAAAGAAAGTGTCCAACAAGCAATCCACTACAGCATTCCGAACGTCAACCTGCAAACTGAAGATATTGATAAGCAGTGGGAAACCCTCAAAACCTGCATTCTCCCCCCCCCC
>MU187215.1:67867-78037 GCA_016904865.1 Pissodes strobi | reverse complement strand
TTCTGTCGATAATAATTTTGGAAAGCTCGCATCATAAAAATATATATTACTATATTAATTTCTTCTATGATGTATTGTTAAAGGAATCTCAATAGTTTCTTGGGATTTTATTTAAATAATTAGTTTCCTTTAGTAAGGGCGCGTTGAGACAAAAATAAACCCCTGTATTTCATTTATCAAATCAACCCAAATAAAGCATTTACATCGTCTGGTTTGGAAGTTTAGTAGTAGAGGTTTTTGATAGGTAATAGAAAAATATTTACTGGACGTTTTCAGCGGTTCTCAAATAGACATTTCTTATTATAGTAGTTTCAGCAACTTCTTATTATTAATAGTACTCCATTTCTTTAAACTACGATAAGTTATATCTACAAAAGTATTGCGTAAATTTTTTGAACCTTTGAAACGACGAGGATTATTAAAACTTGCTTTTATTAATTCTGTAACTATTATCGGTAGGCTGTGGAGTTGTAAGTCAGTATACTTACTTACCTGAGTTGTCTTAAGAGATTCTAAAGCTCACCCCCACTCTTATGAAGACCATGGTGTTAAATTATTAATTTAAATAAAAGACAACAATTTTCAGTAGTCTAACAATGTTTATTAATCAAAGGTTATTGAAAGTAAATTTCAGGCGGAAATGCAACAAACAATGTTTAATTTCAATATTTAATAAACAAATTTTGACATACGTGTACAACCAAAAATAAGAAATTATCACATAAAGGCAGGACTATGCCATCCCAGGGAGGCATGACTAACTATTTCCTCTATAAGTCATGGCTAGAAAAAAAAAACTTTTACTGACTCATGGACAAACATTAGCAACCTCCCTTGTTTGATCTTCCTCCGTCTCGGTACTCCATTAGAGTGTTGACAAATGAATATACTCTGTAAAATATATAAAGGGATAAAATTTAAACTGTCTTCCCACGGTTGACTTACCAGACTCTAGGACTCAATACTGACCACGCAATGCCAATGCTTTTAATTATTTATAGTTAAAGGTCGCTGTGCTTTATATTTATTATTATATAAATATACATATACTAATAAGCCATATCTGACGACGATAGTAATACTTAAAATAAATGAGACGTTGCTATCATATAAACAATACTAGCTTTAGATATAAAGATTACCAATTTCTAGAGGCAACCATTCACCATTACACAACCCTACTAATAAACCATACAAAAATAAATGCTATGAGCATAAGAAGCTACATCAAATAACAAATCAATGTGCCTTCACCATTTTGTCTAAAAAGAACACTTACAAACTAGATGCTAGTTTTACAAAATAACGCAATGCAGTGCTAAACATACTTTATTCCTTTTCTTAAAAAAAAAATCGATATCGTAGATGGCTATATCACCAAAATTAACCTACAGTTTATATTTAATAAATAATAAACCAGCCACGGTAAGCAAAGGGTTGCTTCCTGAAGAGATATATAGGTTTCATAATATAAAGATAAGGTAACAAATTAGGAAAATAACTTAATGAAGGTGTAGTCCTACAATCCTGAAATAAGTTAAGTTACAAAGGATATTACACTAGCATCTTCATCGCCTGAACCATTAGGACTATCAAGGTAAGCCTTACAAATGTTTGCCTATTCTGTCCACTTAGCGCCGCTTACTCGGGCTCCAGGGTGTAAACAGCACAAGTGCTAGTTTAGTGACCCTAACGAAGCTGAAAACCCTAAAGGAAACTTAAAAAACCGTCCACGTTTCGAGGAACAAATCTGCCCTCGTTGTCAAGAACGAACAAATCTAAAAATGAAAATGGTTTGAAAAATGTAAATAACAGTAAAAGCTGTTGACTTTGAAAAGATGACAATTATGAATATATAATATAACTGTCAGTCCGGGGGGAACGAAGGTGGGCCCACCACAGCCTTCCCCGCTATCCAAGGGAAATTGTAGATAGCAGCCACCACAGAACGTCTGTCAGCAGCAGGCTGAATTAGATACAACACAAGGTTAGTGGGCAATAAATTTGTCTTGGGCAAGAAATTTAGAACACCCTATAGACGTATAGGAGTTCCACTTGATTCTAAGAGTCACCCTGTATATGGGGACTACAAAATTAACTCAAAAGTTTAAATTAAATTAAAACAAAACTTCGGCTTACTTTCTCCCTTGGAGGCCGAAACGTGATTAATCAAATGCTTTGAAGAACAACGGTTGTGGGGAAAGATTCCCAGGGGGTCTACTGGCAAGGGATGCTTTTAAATTTATTTTATATTTGATTCTTTTGAGTTATTCGTCTTTTTGCATGTCAATGTACAAAATTTTAATTTTGACTTGAATCCTTTATAACAAGTCTTTACAAAGTGCCAGAAGGGCTTAGCAGGGGGGAGGATTGTCAAAAGGTAGTCGTCAGTAGTTGTCACACAAAATATCTACGATCCTAACCTACCTTAGGTTAGGATCGTAGATATTTTGTGTGACAACATTGGCTAAGCCTTATACAAAAATCAGTAATTTGTATGAGTACTAATTTGAACAATTGGGACACCCTGTATAGTTGAAATCAAATTTTGATAAATCCCTATGTCAAGTGATAGCTTAAAACGTGCCCCAATTCACTGGATAAGCCTTATACATGTACTAGGAAAGTTCAACTCTAATCTAGTATTTTTGGTAAAACAAGTTTTATTTCGATTTTTTCTCTAATGAACAATTACTAACTAATGACTTAAGATATTTTAATTAGTATCTAACACGTATTAGTGTCTTTAGTGTTTTGGGGTTTATCGCACCGCACGCCAGATTTTCAAAACGCGTTCGAAGTGTTAAGGGTTCTGAGAAGCCGAATTCCGTACGAATATAACAAGGATCGCACTAAAATCGTCTTTTGAGGGCGTCGGGCGCGCGTCGCGAGTTTTTGGTTGCGATCACCTTAAGAGAGGTCGTATGAGAAGTTGCTCGAGGAGGGCTTTTAAAAAACCGTTGTTTCTTGGGGCTTTTTGGGGGAGTGTTAGATCTGTGATGTTGCCAATCCCTGGCAAACTTGTCAGATGCTGCTCGACAGTTTTCTGACAGAGTTTTTGTGTAAGTCAGGCGCGTCAGGGGGGACTTCTTGGGGATTAATGTATTTTAGACCAAACTACTCCCCGGACACGGCTCTCGGTTCAGAGACCGTGCTAATTTTGTGTAGTATTCGAACTAGTGATAAATAGGCTTTGACTATTCTTTTGAGATAACTCCAGTCGCAACAGTATAACTTCGCTATCTCCTGTACGCACTTGGCTAACTTGTCGCTCTTTGAACGCGCCCGAATTCTTTAGGTTAAGCCTTATTTCTTTTTTCGGCTCCTATGCCTTTCGCTTCTCACCTGAAGTTCGAAAAACTCGATAAATTCGGTAGAAGGCTGATTCGGTACCAGTTGAGAGTGCTGGCCCTACAATGCCTTTTCCTTCGCTTCGGGGCTTCTTTCGATCGTCCGTAAGCTTAGTAGAGTCGTTTATTTCTTCGAGATTGTCGAAAATTCGGCAATGGGGTTGCAAAATTTCAGAAAAACTCAATAAATTCGGTAGGAGGCTGATTCGGTACCAGTTGAGAGTGTGGTCAGTGGTCCTACAATGCCTTTTTCTTCGCTCCGGGGCTTCTTTCGCTCGTCCGTAAGCTTTCTACAGCCTTTTCCTTTTCGAGATGTCGAAAAGTTGGCTAAGTCCCCAATAGCCCAAAATCTGGGAAAATCTCATAAATTCCTCAGAAATATGGGCCTAGGGGCTAAATGGATGAATTGGAAGTCCCGTTAGGATTCCTGAAGATCAACGATGGCGCTGGCCTAAAGTGGTTTCTTGCTCCCTGGCTTTTCAGGATCTGAACTGCAACCGATTTTAATTTTAATTCTAGCAACGCGCTTTGGGCTGAATATTCCCACCCGGCCGTGCACAACCAATCGAGGGCGATAACTCTCGCGCGATTGGAAGTCGGTTGGAATATCGACCGTTCTAGGAATCATGGACCGTTATAACTGCCGGTGAACATTTTTACATGTTGCATTTTTTTTATCCAGTGGCGTACTTAAATGCGGAACTAAAGGACGTTTTTACAACAATACTTACTATTATTCAGGTGTTTATTTTTGAGTGACATTTTGCTATTTCTGTTTATTAATGAGAAAAAGGCTTGCTTTGCTGCTATGCCTATTTTGATTTTCTCTTGGATGTGTTTGTTAAAAGAGAGTTTGCCGTCTAGGGTTACCCCTAGATATCTTAGTGAATCTTTTCATCTGATTATGGTGTTTCCTGATCTTAAATTTGGAATGATTTGGTTGCGTTTATTGCTGATGATCATAGCCCGAGTCTTGTCGTCATATATTCTATGTTTCTGCTCAGTCGTTTATGGAGTTCAAGTATTGCGTGCGATTTTTGAGCATCAATCTGTTTCTATTTGTTGAATATAAACAGATGTCATCTGCGTATATTGATAGTTTTACGAGTGGGTGTCTAGGTACATCCGCTGCGTATAGAGCGTAGTGTGAGGGAGAGTGGGGAACTCCCGCTTCCATATGTCTTGTGCTAGAGTGTTCTGTGTTTATTTGTGTTATGAATGATCTGCGTTCTATGAAAGATGCGATGAGTTGTGTTAATGGGAGTGGTAGGTTGTGTATGTCCTTCATGCCAGACTTTCTCAAAGGCTTGTTCGACGTCGAAAGCCACAACTGCGGTTGATGTCCGCTTTTGCAGTTCTCTCGTCGCCTCCTCGACGAGTTGGAGCTCTGTGCTGTGATTGGATCTAAACCCAAATTGTTCGTTTGGGAGTTGATTGTGTTCTGTTATGTGTGTGTTTAATCTGATTGAAATGATACGTTTTGTTAGCTTGCTCAAGGCTGACAGCGAACTAATAGGACGATAGTGTTGTGGAAATGTTAGGTTCTTATTTGGTTTAGGTGTAAGTATGATTTTTGCATTTTTCCAAGGTTTTGGAAAGCGTTTAAGTTCCAGTGTTTTGTTGGTTATGTGTGTAAGCTTTTGTATAGCTAATTGCGGTAGATTCTGTAATGCCTTTTTTGGGATGTTGTCTAATCCTGGTGCCTTTCTTGGATTTAATTGTGCAATTAATTGCACAATTTCATTCGTGTTGGTTGGTTGAGTCTCATCGTCTATAGGATCTGTCTATGGCTTCGTGGTGACCAATATCTTGCGCGCCATCACCCAAGGTGAATTGGGACTCCAGCCAGTCTGCGAAGGTATCAGCCTTCTCGTCGCTGGAGTACACTAAACCCCGCAAGCCATGGATCGCCGGATATACCACTTTGTCCTTATACTGCATGGTTTTTGCTATTTTCCATAGAGAGTTGTCTCTGACATTCACTGTTGGTTCATTTATTGTTTTTATGGCTTTTTATATATTATGTTTAAATGGTGTTTGTCGGCCTGTTTGCCTGTCTGTTTAGATGTGCGTTGCCTGTTAGTTTGACTCTCCTCTTCACCCTGTTTCTTTGCCCTTATGTTTTGTCTCATATTTTCCGGTAGAGTATATGGGTTGTTTGGCTTAGTGTGCACCGTTTTTTTTGCAGTGTTTATGGCCGTTTCTATCTCTTCGGTGAAACTTACGACTTGATTGTCCAGTTCCGCCTTAGAGTTTATGTGTAGTCGTGTTTGCATGTTGTCTGTTGAGTGTTCTTTGAATATGTTCCATTGTATGAATGTTTGTGTGTGTGCTTTTGCGTTTTCGTGTATGTTGTTTATTGTGATGCCAATCGGAGAATGATCTGAAGCAGATAAATCCTCCAAATTGTCTATCACAATATTGTGTGCTATGTTCTGTGTTAGTGCGATGTCTAATATATCGGCTGTTTCTTGGTGGAAGTGCGTTGGGTTCTGATGGAACGTGTATTGTATAGTGTAGTGCTAGTCCCCGGCCGCAAGGATAAGGAGTGTATAATTGAATAGTTTTTCTATTTCTGCATGTGTTATTTTGTTGCTTGGTGGTCTGTATGACTCGAGTATATCAGATTGTGGTGTGTGTATAGTATCATGTGAGGAGGGTTCATGCAAAAGCAGACATCTCCATTTTGTACAAACTTGAGAAAAACAGCAAAAACTCTTGTATGAAAATTCGTACAGGGATATGTCTTGTTTTGAAATAAAACTGTACACTGAAAGAGTACGTGTAATAGGATTTGTCTTGTTTTGTTTAGTTTCAGATATGTTAAGTATATACGTTTGGATATGTCTTGTTTTGGTTGAACTCCATAGATTTAAATGACAAATAATGTAGGATATGTCTTGCTTTGTTCGAATCTGACTAAGGCCAGCCCTAGAGACCATCCCAGAGAGAACAAATCGGCAAAAAAATCAATTTGGTAAAAAATGGAGATGTCTGCTTTTGTATGAACCCTCCTCATGTGTAATGCTGTTTTTTTATAAAAATGGCCTTGCCTCCGTCCATGCGGTATTGGTCATGCCTATCATTTATATAAATAGTGTAGTTTTGTATGTGTAATTTTGTGTGTAGGCGTGGGTATGTTTGTTGCACGAGTGCTATGTCTATATTATTCTCAATCAATTATTCTGCAAACTCATATCTCTTGGGGTAGCGTGAGTTTGCATTCCAGCTGATCAAGAATAAGTGTTTTGGTGTGTTCAGTGTATTATTCATTCGTGCTAGCGAGCAAGTGCAATATTGGATTGTTATTGATTAATGTGGCGATTTTGTTTATTTTTGCTATGTCCTCCTCGGACATAGCTAGCAGTGCCAGTATGCTGTTGTTTTGTTGATTAGTGTTCGTGTTTATATTAGTGTTTGTGTTTTAAGTAGTTATTTGTTAGTGGTCTGTGCATTTATTTTTGACAATTGTGCATATGTGATGTTTGTGTTTACCGGCCTGCAGTATTTTCTTGTAATTTGGGTTTCTAATAGCTAGCAGGGTGATCCCCCTCACAGTTTCATCATTTGGCTGGTGTGTTCATTGGCTTTTTGCAGTCTCTATAAAAGTGACTGTCTGCAAATTTATAGCAGACGGGAGTGGCATGGCAGCTAACCCAAACTGCAGGCATTTGTGACATTGGTTTTCGCTTCATCTTTGTGTTTAAACAACTTTCATAAATTAGGATAAATTATTATGAAAAGAAGAATGTAATAATTTTTTTCAACTATACATGTGATAGGATTTTCAATTTCCTAATGCCTTTTTTATCAGAACTATTAATTGCGAGATCTCTATTATTAAATTTTAAAGTATAAAATATTTTTAATCTTATAAATAGTTTTAAAATAAACAGTTTGGGAAAATCTGAACAGGGATGGAGAAATTGTACTTTTTCAAATATATTCAGGAGATAATTTGAAATTTTTTCGCCTGTACATATGTTCTCAAACTGCGAGTTGAAAATACTTTCAAGGCTATATATAAAATGAACCCACCTTTCTGGTGGTGATGATAAACCACCAAAAGTACCTTTGGTTCCATCAAAAGCTTTAAAATGAGTCAGAAGTTTGTCTATATCAAAACTAGTACATTCTTTGCTAAAGGCATAGCAGATATCACATGAATGTACTTCCAGACACCTTTTCATCAAATATCCACAGACATAATAGAAAGCATTCTGTGTTGGAATGGTTTCTTTACGGTAATTGCAATCAGGCAAGGAAATTGCTGCAGTTGATGTTTCCGATTCCTTATTAATAATTTCTACCATGTCCATGGATTTTATACTAATAAGAACATCGTCTAAGTCCTCCCGACAATTCATATGATTTGAGTGGAAATAATTCTGCACAAATAATTTTCTAAAGGCTCTTTGAAACTGTATTGGTGTGGGATTTACGCAATTGCCTCCCTGCTGCCTTACGCTTCCAAAGAAATTTTCTAAACAATCAGTATTTAGTCTTCTGGTTTTAAGATATTTATACCCACAGTTTAAAAGCTTTTGCCATAAATTGAGAAGACTTCTTATTGTGATAGACCAACATTTAATAAACTTTAATCTCTTGGAAATATCTTGACCATTTTTGTTTAATACCTTTAAATCTGACAAGAAATCCAAAGCTTCGTTTAAAAATTCTAATTGAGAATCAGATCCGTCAAATACATTCTTAAATTTGTAAGAATTATTTAATGATAAGGAGTTCAAGATATCAAACAGATTATTGAATTTTTCTACAATTTCAATGGTTGCAAAAGCTGCATTTGGAAGTGCACCCAAACTCATGTGTGTATTCATACCACTGGCAACTGAGTGACTCAAAAGTTGAGCGGCATAACTCACTCTCATTTTTTCAAAACTTGTGGGATTAAGGTGAGAATTAGTTAGTTTAGGTGCACACCTGTAAAACTGCTTTTTATCGGAATTATAGAAAATTTCAATAAACGACCAAGACGTTGTTCTACCCTGAAAGCAAAAGGTGTGCTGCTTTAAATTATTGCGAGTGGCCTTAATTAAATGACACGGGTCAAAAATATAAAACATATTCTCACCTCCTAATTGGAACTCTGTATTTTCAGGTGTAATTCCTAGACACTTGGTCAAATCAATAAAATTTGAGCCCATATCAATTGCTATGCCTTCCACTTTTAAATCAATATTCCTCAAATTTAAAATACAATCTTCTAAAATTAAACGAAGTTTAGCACCCTTTAGTTGAGTGCCTACAAAAAAATAAGCAATTGGCTGTTTCCATGATGAGTACAGACCCCTCGCCATGATTACCAAAACATTTTTGCATAATTGTGGTCCTCGTTCACCATAGGCTGTATCTTCAAAGCCAACAATTATGTCATTACTTAAATCAAAAAACACGTTTGATTTTATTGCCATCTCATCGATACAAAGGATGCAATGTTTATCTTTATCAGTCATAGTTTTCATTTTTATTTCAAGGGCCTTATATATAGATTTATTGTGGAGTCCTGGTTGAAATTGTAGCTTTTCAGTCAATCTTTCCAGAGTTCTTTTATTTGGAAGTATTAACAATTTTGACAAATTTCTATATGCTTTGGGGCTTAGAAAATAAAGTGCCAAAGCAAATTGCTTTACTTCCATTGAATATCTTCTGGATATAGGCTTCTTATGTTTCAAATTAACGTGAGTTTTATCACTTCTGCTAATGGTGTGTCTAGGAATTTGTCACATAAGGTGTTAAAATGTTCAATAGAAGTGTCTTTTTCGTTATGTTTTCTCATAGTTTTTCGAAGACGCCTGATCTTCAATCTGAGTTCTTTCTTACGTGGCGTTCCAAAAGAAAGGGAAGATGATGTCTGGGTAGATATACTTGGAGAAAACAAAGGTGGTGTTGAAGGTACATCTTTTTCAGAAGGTGGAGGTGTGGAAACATTCAAAGGTTCAATATGAACTTCTTTAGATGTACTGGGGCCTGCAAATATAGTTGGTGAAAGATCAAAAGGCAGAATGGGATTATCCAAATCCACCCATTTTGTTTCATCATCTTTTGAAATACTGGGACCTGAAAGTAATAATGAGAATGAATAGATTTACCTTACAATTGATTGGGTGGAACTCCACTTATATGGTAGAGCCTAGAAAAATAATTTTTAACCAATGTTTTGATTAATAATAACTCTCTTATGGATTTCATTGAAAAAATGCTTTTTTGATTTTGAACAACAAAATATTAGACAAAATCAAAATAAACCTATTACGAACCTCTTTATTCCATATATTCCCGGCTTATCAGACACAATAAAACGAATAGATAATACATTTAACATTCGTACTATTTTCAAAACAGAAAACACTCTTAGATCCAAAGTAACATAAACAAAACCACTCAATGAAAATGAAATTACTAAAAATGTTATCTATAAGATACCATGTGAATGCAATAAATTTTATATAGGTGAAACCTGTAGACCATTATCAAAACGTATAAAAGAACACCAAACTTATATTAAAAATACACAATTCCACAAATCACATATTTGGCAACATGCATTTGATAACAATCACAGAATACAATGGAACGCTTCAAGTATTTTAGCAAAGGAACGGTCATCTAAAAAACGTAAGATTAAAGAAAGTGCTTTAATTAATTAAATAAGGATGAATGTGTTGCTTCAACTTCTTAGTTTTAGCAGCACATGGTTATCTTTGCTAAAAACTGAAGTCGACAAGGGACATTTAAAAATTAATTAAACCTTTTAACAAAAATCATTGAATTCTTCCAAAACGCATAACACCAAATTTGT
>MU187215.1:47997-67767 GCA_016904865.1 Pissodes strobi | reverse complement strand
ATTCGTTTGTATATATATTGTATATATATACAAACGAATAAATTATTTGCTTAATATCACCTTATTATTACACTTACCTAAATAGATGATTAACCAGTAATTATTAATTATATGATATGACATTATTATTGTCATCTTGTAGCTATTCAAAACTTGAAAATTTTTGCAATAGCTTTTTACCTCTGTGGCGCCACTCGGTGTCACCACAGAATGGCCCGTCTGTGCTTGCCCTTAGATTTGTTCGTTCTTGACGACGGGGACAGATTTGATCCTCGAAACGTCGACCGTTTTCCAGTTTTCTTTAGATTTTTCAGCTACGTTAGGGGCACTAAACTAGCACTTGCGCTGTTTACACCCTTGAGCCAGAGCCGAAGAGACTCTACCATATAAGTAGTGGAGTTCCACCCAATCAATTGTAAGATAAACATGAATTCTCCACAACAATATAGAACATATCTAAATGAATATATTGTTGATACATTATCAACAACAAGCAGAAACCTATTTTATTGCATTCAAACAATATCATGTTAGACCCCAATCCAATAGTGTCTGACAAATATCAATTAGTACAACTCAGATAAAAACTGGAACTGTTTATGTGACCAGTAGGTACTTTCTGATGGGCACATCTATTGAATTATTGTGATCATATGATGAGGTGAAATATCCATATTCTGAGTACCAATTAGGGTAATTACTGTTTTGTAACTCACTTGTAAATATTCAATCCCACCAATAAATTTTTTCTACTTATGGAATTCAAAATGCTGTTGCTAAATTCAGTCATAATGATTAAATAAACGAAAGAGCAGTTTGTTCCATTAGAAATAGGGGTCATACTTTAATTATTTATAAGTCAACGAATAATTCCTATAAATATTTACCTGCAAAGAACTTGATTTTCTTTGGTGGTTGTTGAGATGAATCGTTACTTGTCTCAAATGGCCGTCGTAGATATAGACTAAATATTGTAGGAATTGCACAAGGTACTAAGCGCTTCCTTGCCGAGGTCATCTTCGAAAAATACTTTTCCTCAAAATGAATTTCACATAGTCTATATGTCAATATCTGTTTAACTGGTTTATCCAGTATATCACTCCTGGCAGAAGCTTCTGCCCAGACTTTGGCACTGAAAAAAAAATCTCTTTAGAATCTACCTATGATCTGTAATTCATAAGACTTAATTTTTCTTAACACAGGCTTGGTCTTTTTGACGTTTTTGATTAAAATACAGGATGCCAGAGAGTTTAAGCATGTCATTATATTCAGAAAATGAAGCATTTATAATACATTGAGATCAATCAATCAATGAATATATTACGACATAAAAACTTTACAAGCAATTTATAAGTTTAGTCAATAAAATTGGTCTAATTTAGAATAATTATAAACAAGTAATTATACTATACTACTAAGCGATAAAAAGGTACCAATAATAAAGGCGTGCCATGAGACACATATTATTGCAGTTTTGGAATGTAAGCTAAGTTCTGCCAGTGCTGCCTTCTACAATTTGCAATCAAAATGTAAGTGGATTTGAACTAGATATCTGCACATTTGCCAAAACCAAAGCACCTAGAGCAAAACCTCCAACTACCAAGTGTGATGTAATTTTGTTATAAGTTTATCGATATAAACCCAATCAAAGGCCTCAAGTGTATGAATATTACATTACCATGTTTACTCTGATACATCATTAACAATATCTTTGAAAGAAAGAATACAATACTTTTATCTGTGAGGGATACTGGAATACATCAACACAATATATGTGTTATTATTTATTAATGTTAATACTCTGTTGCGAATCCAATTAAAGATAAGGAAGCAAAATCTCATGTTGATATAAATAGTCTTAGGCAAAGACATTTAACCTAAATAAATGTCTTTGGTCTTACCTTACGATAGGAAATAATGAGTGTAAAGAGTCCAGTCGAACTAGCAAAAAATGTTAATACTTATTTTGTAGAAATAGGAAAAAACGTAACCTGTGAACTTAATGACGAAATAGAAAACTTGGTACTAAACCCAATCCTTGAGGATATCATGTGTCAAAATACATCGCTTCTAGTACTAACAAACGAACATGAGATTAGTGAAATCATAACTGAACTAAATCCAAACTCTGCCCCAGGACATGACACAGTAACTGTTAAAGATATCTTAAATCTAAAAAGACATTTTTTCAATACTCACAAAGTTAGTTAACATTGTTCTAAGAGAGGCAATATTTCCCAAAGAATTAAAAATAATAAAGATAAGTCCACTTTTTAAAAGTCGTAGTATGAGCAATTATAGACCGATTTCAGTCACAAGTGTATTTTCGAAAATTATAGAAAAAATTACAAAAAAAAGTATGCCGATTTTTATATGTAAATATATTCAAACAGATCAATTTCAGTATGGATTCATGTAAAACAGTAGCACATCTAGTGCAACAGTGGATTTTATGGATTACATATCTAGAGCATTGGATAATAAACAATTAGTTGTAACTATTTTTATTTTTGTAGATCTGTGAAAGGCTTTTGACATTGTCAGTACTGATATTTTACTTTGAAGACTATGGGGTTTAGAGGTACTATTGTATTTAACTGGTAATAATGTAAGTAGTGAATTGCTACCCAGCCTTTGTGGCGTGCTGCAGGGCTCGGTTCTGGGGCCATTATCATTTTCCCTATATGTACTTAATTTAAGATGTGCAGGACTTGTGGGGCGGTACTTTATTTTTGCTGATGATACAGCTTTGGTATACACAGGTAGGGAAGTAAATGCATTAAATAGGATTGTAAATGACGACCTAACGTTGTATCTGAACTGGTACAGTAAATTAAAGATCAATAGTGACAAAAAATTTATGTAGTATTATAAGCAGAAAAATAAGCCAGTTCGACTTAAGCACTACTATAAACGAAGTGAAAATTGAAGAAATGCAGCAATCAAAATATTTAGGGCCAATAATTGATAACAACTTGAGCTGGTCTAGACATATTATTGAGTATGTGATTTGTAAAACATTATCAATGATACCTATTATATATAAATGCAGAAATTATCTTGTCTTTTAAAACCAAACACAATATTTAGGATGCCTTTTTCCTTTCAAGTCTTAGATATTTATTGCCAATTTAGGGAACTTGCTGTAGGTCTAATCATATTTCTATCCAGATAATCCAAAATAAGGTATTCAAATGTCTATTTAATTACAATAGATTAACCAGCACAGACAGACTTTATCAGCAACTAAATGTTCCAAAAATTATTCTAGTTTAATAATACAAACAAATTCAACTAACGCATAAAATAGTTATAAAAAATAAATTTCTAATATTACCATTGTTGTTTTAAGTGACATACATAAATATAACATTAGGTAGGTTTCAAAATAACATATATCAAATAATGACTAATACAAATATAGGCCTAAACAACCCGTATGTGAAAGCATGTAAATCGTACGATAGAGTACCGGAAAAAATTATTAATTATAATGTATTTATAAAACAACTTAACTGGTATCTAAATATTGGTTAGCATCACTCCGACACGAGAGTTGTAGTTAGTATTCTCGAGACCAGAGCTTAAAGCACGGATTAGAGAATTATGTATTTATTGGATTGAAATATTGAGTTGTATTAGGTAATTAAATAAAATAATACAATGTCCCGAGACATTCTATTAGGGGGGAGGGACCTCCAATCCTATGTGCAAGAGTTAGGAAAAATATGGCCACAGAATGTAGGCCTGCCAGAGGAGCCGAGGTGGTCATTTAAGATATATTACATTTCATACCTAATTCCCATGTTTTAGTTTTACAATAAATGTATAAAGTTCAAAATATTCTATTAGCTTGTCGTTTTATTCAAATAACAAAATAGTCGTGTTATTGAAACACCCTTTATATGTGGATGCTATACTTGTGTACAACAAATATTATGTTTAATAAAATAAAACAGCAAAAAAAGACAGAAGCAAATTAAAAGTTAACAAAAACCCGAGCAAAAACCTTACCAGAAAATATATCTCTTAAGTTGTTATCACAAAAATGAGCTAAATATAGCTGATTTACTTACGGTGTTTTAGAAACTGAATCAAATAGCAATTCTGCTAATTTCTTTTTTGACCATTGATAACCTGCATTTTTGTTTAGGAAGATACTAATTATTTTTTGGAATTTGGGTAAGGTAAGTTTTTTGGCAGCAAATAACTGATCCCAACTCCTTTTAAGGTATGGATTACTTGTACCCACTTGAGTTTTTCTAATTTCAGGCTATTCTCCATCTCCAGTATGAAGGTAATGAGGGGTAATAGATAAGGTAGCAGACATCGATAAACAGAAGCATAATCTCCCCAAAATATTCAATATTACCCGAATTTGTTGTTCGGCAGATTTACTGGAAATTAGGGTATAATTCGAAGGCACTAAAGACATATTATATTACTTATTTCTCCGAGAAACTCATTAGACTACGCAAGCCGGCTCTTTTCCGCGAAATCGTTGTCCCTACTGTTACTGTAGTTGTGGTTAGGTTCTCTTTTTTTAGGTTACTATGAAAATATCAGGCCACTAACCAAACACCGGAGCAAACACCCAGGCCTTACAACAAATAACTTCTATAAACTAATACAGGCCGGAATAATTTAATTCGTTTACAATAGCATTGTTTTGCTGGAAATTGCCAAAGAACCTTCAACAGCATAACAAATTTTATAGGTACATACCATATTTAAATGAGGCCAATATTTAAGCACCTAATGTCTTGGAATTGAATTTCTCACTTATTATATTGCACTTTTTCACCAGCAAACTAATAGGTACTCATGTATCAATATTTATCTATTCTTCAAAAGCAATTATTCAACAATAAATTAAAATTTTAATATTAGAAAAAAAGCAACCATTATGTACCTAGATGTACTTACCGGTCATAATCTTTAGGAAATGTGAAGAAAGATTTTCCATCTCCAGGCCTAGTTGAGCAGGCACGATATGCACAATAAAAACCCGGCATGATTATACTTACCCCTATTCAGATTAAAAATTTGAAAATTACGACAGGATTGAGGATAGGATACACAATTCAAAACTAAAACGCACTTATCAGAGTTCGTTAATTGACGCTACAACAAATTCAAATTACAAAAGTCAATTTGACGTTTGGACTTCTTATTTCGCACATGCGCAGAAAAATTTGGTCCCCCAGCTGTCGCTACTCGTTGGTTTGTTATACTCTGATTATATCGTTTAATTACTGGTCTGCTACGTTAGTGTGTTATGGAGGTTTTATTAAGTAATTGCTGCGTTTTTGAGGTGCTTCTACAATTTGATATCACGTATTTGAGGAGAATTAAATATTTTTATTAATTTTCCTCGAAACGCCGATCATTTTCGATTTCCTTTTAGGTTTTTGAGATTTGTTAGGGTCACTAAATTAGAACTTGTGCTATTTACACCATGGGATCAGAGCCGGGGCGGTCTTATTCAAAAAGCCTACCACTGAGGAGGAGTAATAGGCAATAATTTGTCTGATAAGCCAGTCAGTCTCTTAAGAACACTGGTGGGTGTCGTTTTTATAACACCTGTAATTCCCTGGCAAGCCGTTCCCTGACATCCATCTGACTGAGCTCTAGACGTGGCCGTTCGGGTACCAATCCACCGCACGATGCTCCCGTTGATTATAATAGGTCAAACTACAGCCTTATAAATTCAATGGAGGATTCACTTACATCCAGAAGCTTTTCTACAAGCTCATAGAGCATTACTCGCCGTTTTGATACAGCTGCTTTCTTGTTCTTTCCAGGTCAACTTAGAGCCCAGTATGACACCGACATGCTTGGTTGATCATTTTTAGTCCAAAGGCTGGCCGAACAGTCGGAAAAATATCTCCCAGCCTACGCTTCCTTGTTAAGGGTACTCATTCGTCCTTGACGGGATTGATCTTGAGCTCTTCCCTTTGGCAGACATCTCCATAAACTATATGACAAGGTGATTTATTTAATTGAAACAATAAATGACAAAAAGAATACCATATCAAAATTAGAAAAATATTTTATGCAAAAGTTGATTATTTTGCTCTTAGGAATAGTATATCCAAAATTTAGGAAGATATATCGTAATTAATTTGACCGCTTTGTATGTTCAGCTTATCACAAAGTTGCGTCATTTAAAGTATCTATTAATAGAAAGCAGGCTGAGAAATAACCTCTATTTCAAAATGTCTTCATTAAGTTACTATTGAATTGCTTACGCGCCTTTACTAAATACCTTGGCAAATAAAAAAAAGTTAGATAGGTTTTCATGACACACCCTGTATATCAATAATAAGGTTTGACATTTTTAAGTAGCTTGTTCTAATTTCTAATAAAACAAGTTTCAAGATCCAATGTATTCCCTCCCATCATCCTCTTTGGAGTTAAAAACACACTTGCATATAGACTAAAATAGTTATAGTTGAATACCTAATGTCAAAATTGGCATATTGTAACTATTTTCGGTCTGACTAAGTTTCAAAGACGGATTGTATTAAGATGTATAGAAAAAGACATATTCATGATCTTTTTGGTATTGTCAACGCCATAACAACTATGATCTTTAATTTGGTTGAAATATTTGTCTCGTAGACAAGTTGTCATGGTAATGCTTCACTCATATAAATTTCCGAAAAACCCTGTATATCGAAAATTAAAAACTAAAATATCGAAAGTTGCCAGAAATTGTGTTTTATGTTATCGAAGGTCGAGGTCGTTACTGTAAGGAGAAACAGAAATGAAAATACGTTGAAAAAACTTTTGCAAAAATGTAACACCTTTCTTTTTACACCATGTTTATATTATTTATCATTCGCATATACAAGTGCACATATCTACATCTACAACCTGCGGACCAAGCCGACAAACACAGAAAACCGCATCTTTGCATTCAAATGTTTAATTAAAAATATCCTTGTCGCACTAATCAAGCCCCAATTTTTTTTAAAGTAAACTACGTAGCAAAATGCTTGTTAACAATCTTAACGTTATATAATAAATATTATTGTAACATCGCTTTGCCGAATGATAGGTCGCCTTGAAGGTTTCGTTGAAATAACACGTTAATACCATTTTAAGTTGCTGTCTGCTACCCAGCTTAAATTTTTGCATAAAAAGAGGAAAAAACCGAAGTAAAAAGATCAAAATTCACGGCTTGACTTTGCATGTGAAGTCATGTATAACAATACCAGTTGTTATTATTATTCTAAGAAGAGACGCGTCCTGCCAGCATTTAAATCGTGGTGTAGACCGAGTATATTAGGATTGCGGCTAAAGGTGTCTTTACACTGTATACAATTTCTGTATTTAAAGGACGCTATACCTACTTTGGATGCCATAATAAACACAACTAATTTTGTTTTCATATAATGATGATTCAAATATAGATCGAGATTAATTACGTTTAAATCAGGTTTATAATATAAAAAATATGGTTTTTGCACAAAATGGGTACCAATATTTTAAGTTAATCTAGATTAACCCAAAATAATCCAAATTAACCTGACACAAAACAAGTTAACCTGCAAGCCAACAAGCACTAACCAAGACAAAGGGGCACTAACCCAAGCAAGCCTGTAATTTTACCATTATTCATAGACCAGATATATGTAAATGTCATTTATTGTGTTTCACAACTGCTTGTTGAGTGACTTAAAAATATAAATACTTTGACATACTTTGACAAGCAATATTAATTTGAGAGTATTGAATTAGAACAAGAAGTACTATTTTTAGGCGGTGGTTTTATTGATAAGTAAAGTACTCCCTCCACACATGAGCTGGTTAGACCTAATTCTGACTAAGTTTGAAGCATCTCTACTCAAATGATATATTCATTCCGGCTTTCGAAAGGGTCGTTTTTCTGGTATTCAATCAAGTTGATCTAAGATTCTCGGCGGCTCGGCTGCATTCCATGAATTTTAATTTTTGGCGGATCGCCTAGGTTACTAAATTTATCAACTCAAGACATTTTTGAAATTTTGTGGTTACCTCATTGCTCTTAGGAGATAATCCCTTTTTGTAAATTATTGCTTTTCTCTACCTCAGCTTCACTATTTCCAAATCAGTGCCAAATCTCTCGTGTAGAGCCACTAAAAATTATGGGTTCATATTCGCTTTATTATTGTCAATTGTTTGGCAAGTGCGTACTACGGGGTTTGGACAAAATAATATTTTTTTGCCTTACTTGCTGTTTCCTGTCATTTCCTTAGCCTGTGAATTTTTTAAACATATTTGACACGTTCCACCAACATTTGGAACAAGACGTTTTATAACAGAAATTAGTACCAATGATGAGACTAATATACATGCCATCAGAAATCTGAGAGAAAGGTGCACATAATACAAGGTCCTAATACATTTGTTCTTCGTCGACTTCCAAAATGCCTTTGACTTCGTAGAGGCAGAAGCTGTATTAAGTTCCATAGAAAGGATTCAAGGATTGATTATTGAGTCTAGATATGAACAGATTAGCGAGGATATAGACAAAAACGCAACTATACATATTAAGATTGAGGAATCGAATACTAAAAATAAAATTCCATTACAACGTGGTTTAAAACAAGGTGATGCCATACTCTTTACTCTCACACTCGTAGATGTTTTCCAAAACATTAAATGGGCAAAAAGGTATTAACATCAACGGTGCCAACCGTAATAACTTAAGATTTGCAGATATCGCTTTAGCTGTAGATAATGCCAGGGTCTTAAACGAAATGTTGCAACTACTAAACGAAGCCACGAGAAAAATACATTTAAAAATGACTTACACTAAACTGAAAACAATTAGTCCTGGAAACGTTGATATAACATATAAACATAAACTGCGCAAGAAAAGTCCGACCCTCGTGGGCAGCTTTTGACAAATTGAGTTATATATTTTAAAATCGGGCAATATCTATAAACCTGTCGGCTGAAATCTATGGAATAGTATTCATATCACTTACAAAGAAAAATGATGAGCTCAAGAGAAGGACAAAGGTTAGAGATATCATAGAAGAGATAAAAGTGACTATGGACAGGAAAGTGACTATGGACAGGGTATGTGATCAGACAAGCTGAAGACAGATGGACTATAAAACTATCAGAGTAGACACTAAAAATAATGAAATGAAGGGTGAGGTGACCATCGAAAAGATGGGTCGATGACATACGAACCATAGTTGGTAGTGAGCGAAGACGGTAAAACAGGGGAAAGTAGAAAAACATAGAAGAGACCTATGTTCACGAGTGGACATAAGAAATTCTCTTCTGACAAAATTGGCCACAGTCTGGCTCCCTAAAAAGATCGGTTTGTTTAGGCACGTTGGATGTAATAAATAATTTCTTATTATTACCATGAATATGTCAGTACATTTTTGTATATTGTTTTATTTTAATATATTATGACGCAGTAAGTTTAAATGAATGGGCATTTGTCGTCACTTTATTTACTAAAAAGTATCCATTTGGGGTCCTTTATTAGAAAGAAAATGAATCTATAATATTCTTAAACGAACATCGTAAGAAATAACATGTATGCGTTCTTTGATTTATTCTCGCCTATCAGTGACTTGAGAGACATTCTTCATCGGCTTATTGTGAACAGAGCCTATTGCGTTTAGTTAAAAACGTATTTCCCAAAACTAGAAGTTAAACACGAAGTGCACTATCTTGCTCGTTTCGTTAGCATACAAAATTTTCGATTGTTCCAGGCATACCAGGCTCTGTTTTGTAGTTTTCTCACTAGTTTACAACTTATTTTGGAATACAAGCATTCATTAGAAATTGGAGAAAACCGCTAAATTGTATAGAAAACAACCATTGTTGACTGTGTAGCGAATTTTAGCTCAAAAGAGCGCAATTATTGTTAGTTGTGCCTTTAATGCCATTCAGTATTAATTTTTGTCTACATTAGTTGGCGTTAGACCGGTGTATCTGCATCAGATATTTTTACCGGTCACAGCAAGGAAATGATTACCTTTATGCCTTGAGCAACGTGGTGGATGAACTTCGAGAGTCCCTGACTAAACTTTAATCTGAAATCATTCCAAAAAATCATAGTCCAGTTTAAGTTAAAAAGATGAACATGAAGTTGCCCCATTAACTTCATGCCTAGTATGACTAGATCCGCAAAACCTCAATTTTGGATAACCAAACTTACATTTCGGAAAAGATAATTTTAATTTCGGATAAAGTAAATCCAATTTTGGAAATGATAGACTTAAATTTGAAAAAGTAATTTAAGAAAAACAAAAATTGAACATACATTTTTTTTATCTCTTCTTTTATGTAGGTACCTGAATGAATAACAGAAAATTCCTTGATTAAATGAAACATTAGAATTAAAGAGAGGAAATATATTCCAGGAATCATACACTCTAGGCGATCAACTGCCATATATTGGCGATGAGCATGATTATGTGCACGCAAGTACATTCCTGCATTAATATTTGTCATTGTTATGTCAGCGCATTTTTCCAAGTAGCGTAGCCGGGGAATTAAGGTTTGGGTTAAAATTCCAGTTAGATCTTTAGTAATTGGAATATTGAAGGGCTCCTGCATTTGTCTTTGATGCTTGATTAGACATTTGGCTATAAGGAGCCAGAGTCATAACAGCACTATTTTTCTCAACCCAACTGTTGTTATTGATTTTGGGAGGCAGTTGTTTTTCTCAGTGGCCAAAAGTTTTCCTGAAACAAGTGAGTAGCTTCCTAGGAGTAAGTTTAATTTTGGAATGAAATAGGTTTTGTATGCTGATTTAAGCTTCTGGGAGACGAGGGAGGTTGGCATAGTGAAAAATATTGGACTCAGCCAACGGCTGTAATGGCAATTATCCCATACTCATAGGCAAAGCATAGTCTTATTAAGAGCCGCCCAGGAAGGTTTTGTAAACCCCGGTTATGGGTAAGTTGTTTTAAGTTGTTTTGTGAATGTATCATTCCAATTAACTTCTGGAGCCGAGTTTCGGCAGTCGTTTAATGTTTATATTTTATATTAAGTTGTTTTGATGGAATAATTTCCGTTTTAGGGGTTTAGCTGTGGAGATCCCGTAGTGTGGTATTGTACATTTTGGATTCTTTACAATCTGGGTTACTATGTAGATTTCTTTTTGATGACAGCAGAATATTGTCACGATCACGAATTCTATTTTTTTACTTGTGACGCAACGCCTTACTTAGCGTGCAAGAGAGTAGCTCAGATTTGGGGTCGCTCTACGTCATATTGAGAAGAGATGATAAAGGAGACACGTTGATAAAAACAATAACAAGTTTATTACAAACAAGCTTAACAACGGTTAGACTGTATAATAATAAATGCGTGTTTTTGTTAATAGATGAATTAAGAGTTTACACTATACCCAATTAATACTAAATGCATGTCTTCTCGAGGGAGGCTTAGTTTAAAGTGTTTCTAGGCCCATGGTCACTGTTTGATTAATAGAAGCTATCTATTCGTATCAGGGTTTAAGCCAGATGTTGAAGAAAAACAGATAGAGGATTACATAAAAATCAACACAGGAGTTACTGTTAAGTCCTATAAAATGAAAATAAAACAACAAAGCTACAAATGCTCCTTTAGGCTTGAAGTGCCAAAGAAGCATAGAGAGAAGGTCGTGGTGTCCGAACTCTGGGGAAATGGTATTGTAATTAACCATTTTCTTTATGTCAGCAAAGGAACAACCAGGAGAGATCCTCACGCAAGGAATTCCTAGAACAGGTAATCCAAAAATCGAGTGGACTAAATATAGTGCACCAAAACATACAGTGCATTAAAAACAAGAACTTAGATATTGAGTTGTTTGTTAATACCCTGGATGAGGAGCCACAAGTACTTTGTACTTTGTCTTAAGGCAGAAGAAGTGGACTATGTAAAAATCCAGGCATACCAAATTATATCATGTTACACTCGACAAAACATGATTCATGGGGGATCCTGCATACTGATTAGGGAGGATGTAACTGGATTTAATCAAGAAAAAAACATAACAATGTGCCGTATAGAAGGTCAGATTGAAGTTTCTTGTATTGTGAATATGTCTAAAAAATTTTTTTATCTTGTGTGTGTATAGAACCTGCCTAGGAAATTTTAATATTTTTATAAATGGAATTAATCAAATACTGAATGAATTGGTTTTCAGATATTTTGATGGTGATTTTAATGTAAAGTTTTTAAATGAAAGTCATGATAACAATATGTTTGTTGATGTCCTACATAGCTGTAATTTTAGTCAAACAATTTATGAGGCGACAAGCGTCACTAAAACCACCAAATCACTACTTGATAACATTTTTCTAAATTTTGACCAATTCTGTAATAACTCTGTTCTGGACTTAGGGCTATCGGATCATTTTGCACAACTTATAAAACTTAATCTGGATTTTGTAGATATATCACCTCAATCAATACACAAAAGAATCTTTTCTGCCACTCGATGTCACCAGTTTTTCTTAAGCTTGCAGAACTGTACATGGGATGATGTGATGACTGAGCCGAATGTTGATAAATCATACCACAAGTTCATTGGTATCCTCCAACATTTATTAAATATAAATTTTCCTTACAAAAAGTGCCTATTGCAACCTAATAACAAAGTATGGATTACCAAAGGGATCAAAATGATTATCGAAAAGGCAATTATATGAAATGTCACTAACAGGTATGGTTTCAGAAAACCATTACACAACCTATTCTAAAATACTAAGTAGAGTAATTAAACAAGCAAAGGTTTTACAAAATATGATGTATATAAATAATTCAGAAAATAAAACAAAAGCTACATGGTCATTAATCAAACAAGTAACAAATAAAAATCAAAATAAATAAAAGCTTTTTAACTCAATTCCTAACAAGGAAGAAAAAACTCTTTTAAATGAATTTAACAACTATTTCATCAACTCATGCCCCATAATAAATAAGAATAAATCACCTAATCTAACTTCTATTAGTAGTAATAACAGCACTATTTCTCTCAACCCAACTGATGAACAGGAAGTCTTTAATTGCATAATGTTGTTAAGAAACAAAAAGTCAGTGATCAGTGATGAAATTCCAGTTTCATTGCTCAAAACATGTGCTCCTTTAATATCAAAACCATTAACTTATTTAATTAATCAATGCTTTTTAAATGGGGTGTATCCAGAATCCTTAAAAGTAGCCTGGGTTAAACCAATCCATAAAAAAAATGAAAAAGATAAGTTTATGAACTACAGGCCAATATCTTTACTCTCTAACATAAACAAAATTTTTGAACGGATAATCTTTGATCGACTATTAAGTTTTTTGCAAAAATACAGCATATTGGCCGAACAGCAGAATGGGTTTCGTAGAAAAAAATCAACAATGACTGCTGTGTACCAGGCTCTTAAAATCATAATTAATTATCTCATTAATAGGAAAGTGACGGCAGCTTTGTGTTTAGACCTATCCAAAGCATTGGATAGTGTTGACCATAGGGTACTTCTTGATAAACTGGAGAAGTATGGTATAAGGGGAACTGCACTGCTGGTAATTAAATCTTATGTCTAATAGGAAGCAGAGAACTATTGAAATTAACTGGGGGGGGGGGGGGGGGGGAAGTCGGGGGGGGGGGGGGGGAAACAGGGTGTACCACAAGGGTCTATTCTGGGTCCTCTCCTGTACCTTTTGTACACCAATGAAATTGTCAACATTAGTGATAATAATATAATTCTTTTTGCTGATGATACCAATGTAATATACAGCCTAGATAGTGTTGACAGGTGTGTGGTGGAGGTGCAGAGGAGGCTGAATGACCTAAGTGGATGGTTGACAGAAAATAATTTACTGCTTAATGTAAAAAAAACTAAATTGCTTATGTTTGGCACCCAAAATTATATAATCATATAGTCGAACCAATCATTCACAATGGGGACGTTGTTGAGTCGGTGGAGACACTGCCCTTTTTAGGAGTATGTTTTGATAATGGGCTTGACTGGAAAGAACACACATCACGATCAATTGGCTGGCAGCATTTCGAGGTTTTGCTATGCTTTGTCTGTGGTTAGTCATAATGTGGGGATTTCTGCAGCACTGACATCATATCATACCTTTGTACAGTCCAAATTCAGATATGGCATAATATTGTGGGGAAATAGTGTTACTACCAGTAGAATTTTTTCTCCTGCAGTTAACTCTTTCAAGCTTATATCTTATATATTTTTGAATGCATTCTCTTTGTAATAAATAACTTTTCCTTCTTTGAGGAATTGCAATATGATCATGCTTATAATACCAGACATAAAAATTTATTAATTTCTGAAAGAGCCAACTACAGTTATGCACAGAGGAACTGTACCTACATGGTTATAAAACTCTGGAACCGACTGCCTGAAGGTTTTAGACAAAAAAGAGACAAAAAGCTGAAAAGTAAATTAAAAAAGTTTCTAGTCAAAGGGTGTTATTACGATGTTAGTGAGTTCCTTGAGGAGACTGATTTCCAAGAATTGCTGTGATATTAACTTGCTGCCTCATTGAATAATTTAAACGTAAAGTTTAGTTGAATGTTTGTTTTTTTAGATTTTAGTATAAGTAAAATAGCTTTATGATTATCTTGTCTTAATACGGTCTACACTCCTTGGAGTATAAAATTGTATTATTTTATAATTTAGGTACAATTGTATATGGATCTATTTTTGAATAAATAAATAAAATAAAGTCTATGCGAGCTGGGTTGTCTTTTATTTATGTATTTGTTTTAATATTTAGATGGTAAGTCTTTTAGCGTTTTCAGTTTAAGTTGGTCACATCTAGAAGTGTACGCACCTGTGTGCTGAAACCAGCTAGATTGAGCGGAGTTGAGAGAGATCCAAACGCCTGAAGAATTTGGCGTTTGCCTGCGTATTTATATTCTACAAAATGCTGATGGCTGCATCATTAAGCATTAAAATCGCTCCCGTCGAACGCTCTAGTTGTTTATAATTAACTGTGAATGTTTATATAAAATTTTTCAAGTTAAGGTTCAAACTTAGGACAGGGTCATATTTAATTAGTAGCTTTATGCTTTTTAGTAGTTCACACATTCCCTCTCCCTGATAAGGTTGGTCCCCAATATTTTATCCAGACTTTTTTGCTTTAGAAGACAGAAAAAAGACCTCAATTCGAGAAGACACATCGCAAAATTTTATTATAATTTATTATATATTTCGTCAGTGGACTTGTTCTGGCTTAGATCCACCCATTTGTATTTAATTTTGTAGTCTCCCATGCATTCCTCATGTGGTTTGAGTCGCTCTTTCTCTGTGACAGTCTGTTAGTGGAGACTACAGTGGGTTCTTCTACCGCTAGTTATACATGAAACAAAAGAAAAACTGTTTTACAAATTATATTGACAATGTTATAATCCTATCCTATATTTTCTCGTTTGTGACGTTTTGTTGCCTTATTAACAAAAGTTTTATATTCTACAAAATCCTGATGGTTGCATCATTAAGGATTAAAATCGCTCCCGTCAAACGCTCTAGTTGTTTATAATTAACTGTGAATGTTTATATAACATTTTTCTAGTTCAAGTTCAAACTTAGGACATGATGATATTTAAGTAGGTTTATGCTTTTTAGTAGTTCACAATATGTCGGATGTCAGTATAAGGACCATTTTTCTAGCTGGTTAATTGACAATGTCAAGTCCGAGGACAGCAGCACCGTAAAGTCTTTCAATCATTATCGAAATTCCGCAACAAAGTTAGTAGTTTAACAGTTTGAATAATACCGTAATATTTGCTACTGAATATCTCAGTCACTAGAGTTTATAATAGTAACCATCTGTGAAGTGTAACTATGCCGGCACAGTTTCAATAGTATACTCTGTCGGATACTAGATTTTTTGACATTTTCTAGTGCATTTTATAACAGAGAACTTTATCTATTTTTCTCTTCTTGTTAGGCGATAATACCAAAACCGTATCATGGCATTTTGGGGATTTGGCTTTGGTTAGAATCTTGCAACTTGAGCCTACGGAGAGGCGGATATGTATGGAAAAACCACGGGAGTCGGGACTTGCTTTTGCTCTTGGGACTTATGCAATCCTGTTCTAGGCCGAGGTGTATGCGATCCCCAAATGCGGCACTGAGAACCTGTTAAGAGCCTTAAGAGGAAATGACATCTATATCTGAACGGACAATAGAGCTGCTCTATTCACTCTCGAGTTTGATAAAATCAATTCTGCGTTAGTATCCGAGTGCAGGGACATGTTGGGGGGCTTGACCGAATATAATAGGGTCAGTCTTTCCTAGGTTCCGGGACACCCGAATGTCCCGGGGAAAGGAGAGGCTCGTCGTCTGCCACGGCGGGGTTCCGCAATGCGTCCAATGGGACCTGAGATTGTATTTACTGTGTTCTTCACGACCGCCGCTATCCTAAGGAATGCAACGAACGTACAGATCAACGATTTATGGCGAACTATTCCAGGAATGAGGGAATGACGCGGGCTAAGCTACTTTTTGGTGACATAGCGCAGCGCCTTGTAGAGTGAGGATCTTCCTTGCTTTGAGAGGGGGACACGAGGGGAGATGCTGATCAGACATATGGAATTAAGGTGACGCCCGGAGGACAAGGAATCATGCACTCATGTTCTCGCTGATTGTGAAGCATTGGCTAGAATAAGAGAGGTGCACTTTGGGAGCTGCATGCTAATCCCGAAGGACACAAGAAAGATGCAGCCGAGGAAGCACACAACAGGCCCATACTGGTAGTCTATGTGCAAGGGATTTCCCATTCGCATTACAATTTGATCATCATCATTAGTATCATGAGATGTAATGACAATCCACAGAACAAGGAAGATTGTGACTAACAAGCAAGTAGAAGAAAAACTTGCAACTCGCTGCTCTGAAACAACCTAAATGGCGGGCTTCACATGGAGTAAAGGCACCCACCAAAGACCGAAAGAAGTGAGTACTACGTACACCTTGATTAAATTACATTTGTATATTAAATGGTAGACCGAGGCAATTGAACGTTTTGATGGCATTAAGAAACATATTCTATACAAAATTTAAAAGCTGCTATTGTAAATTGTCACGCAAATCGCAATTTTGAAAGAAAATATCATAATATTTTAACCTTTGTTTATATGTTTCTAATACCTTTAACTAAGATCAAAATATGCACTTATTGACAAGATTCAATCCCCAAGACGAACAACAAGCAAAATCCGATAATCTGTTTAGAGCTAAAGGAATAAAGGTAGTCGATTTTCCGATTTTATGGTAAATTACAGCTACTTTGGATTAGTTTGGGTTAGTCATTACCATGAAAAAGGGACTCTTTTCAAACCACCCACCTTGCTAATTGCAAATATGAAAAAACACCTATCGAGCTTTGACGAAGATATTTATGTTCCATGAAAAATTTAGCATTTCACAAAGGCAATTCAATTGATTATGCGAATTTAAACGATTTTGTCTCAAAAAGTTCACGCTTAAAATTCCAGAATAAACTAGCAAAAAGTGACTTTGAACAACATGTGAAGAAAAATTATAACCAAAGAAGATTATTCTCAAAATTTTCTAATAGCGACGTTAAACTAATACTTGGTACAATCCTAGTATAATAATTATTCCGAACAAAAAGGCACAATTCGCTTTTCGTGTCTAAGCTTTTTCGAACTTGGCGGACAATTCGGTGTTATTTTAGCAGTTTGGTTGAGCGCTGAAAAGGCATAATAACTTCTTTTGTTGGCGCTAAGTGGTCTCTTTTGACGAAGGCGGATGTATTATTATGATTTAATTTTCGGTTTTGAGTCCCTTCTCGTGCATTGAGATCTAAATCCAGGCAGAACTTTTAAAGGCAAAAGTTACCGACTTTTGACGTCCGAGTTAATTTAAATTGAAGTTTTTGCAAGGTAATATATTGTAAACCTATTTCTAATCGGATTAGAGGTAATAGATACTTGGATCGTTAGCAGGTGTGTTAGTATTCTAAGAAGAAAGAGTGTACTAAGAAAAATCTAATTATTTATAAGACATCTGCCTTTGTCATAGTTTTGGAGTCAACTGGAATGATAATATACATGTCGAACACGAAAAAAAAACACCAGACAAGAGTGTATCAATTCAAAGCTAAAAATTTCAATATAAAAGTATTTGGATCAGAGAACGAGTCGTGTTTTCCTGGGTCCATGACCGTTTAAATGTTTTGGAGAGACGCACAAAAACATACCTATAGGATAAATAAATAATGCGAGTCATACCAGGTTTTGTTGTTTTTTTTTTAAATTTTGAAACACTTTATATTATCAAGCTAACAAAATCAACATAAAATACTGACATTTTTAACGCTACACATCTTGGGTCTAAAATAGGTTATTACCGAGATACTTATATAAAAAGAATAACATTTAGACTCTCATTCAGGATTTTTTACTGAGCCTGAAAAAACCAAGACGGAATGGTTTCTGAAAAGAGATAGGTGGTCCATGGTACCCTGGTAAATGACCCTTACCAGGATATAGCCGTCTAGGAAGACAGATGAGATCGATGGTTAAGGAGAGAGCTACCCCGCATCAGGTAGCTGGGGGGTAGCGTCCTGGTTTTGTCAGTCTGCGGGAAGGGGGGTTAACCCCCCCCCCCAGTTATCTGGGCATATTCGCTGCCTTTGCAAGAACTTCGGATCGGCAATAATGTAGGGCGAGGAGACTGCTTGTCTGCCATACAAACAGAATCTGACTTGCATCAGCATGGCCGGAAGACTAAAGTGGACTGGAGGTGGGGCTAGCGGTTGAAAGAAGATCTGGGGTACACTGCAAGGGCTCTCCGGGCCCATCAACAAGGCCCTTTGGCCTCTCTGGGACTACTACCACTACTTTTTATCTTCAGTAATATATTTCTTTTCTGGCAGTTGCCTTAAAAACCTATACGTTATCTGTGTAAGGTTTTCGTTCTGAATAGAGGTGAAACTTTAAACGAAAAACCTGTGTTGGTTGAGTTCGTATATCGTGTCAGGGTCTCACCTTTTTTAATTTGGTGTCAGATAGTGAAAATTTGACAATTATTTTTAAGCAATCAGGTAGACCTACCATAATGCATCGAGGAGCAAAAGAAGCTTAAGTCTTTCCAGATTTGTCTTCTAATGATTGCAGAGTTGCATTTAGTAAAAATATTTTAGAAGTCCTTTGATGAGTCATTGCAATATCGTCTTACTTCATCTAAATAACCGACGCGACGTCCAATTATTTAATTCGGCCTTTTTTGTCATAAACAAAGGGAAATCCCATCGATCGCCATCGCCGGCATAGAAACTTTTCAATCAAAGTCTCCACAACACTTTCATATTTACCCCCTTTTCAAAGAGTTATCTCGCTATGATTCCCGAACCAAAACGGGAAGAAAAAACTTTTTGTCTGCGTTCGACGACGTTGAAATCAAGGGACCAATCGATTCGACATGACTGTGACATGGAGACAGCGAGATGCATGCGTTGAGTGCTGGCGAGCTCGAAAAGCTAGAGTTTCCAGTTAAAAATCGAATGCGTCGACTTTATAATACTTTCTAGGGATTATTTTTTCTAGAGGTTATTTGAACAAAGTGCTTTATGATTTCGGTTATACCAAGGCTTTTTTAATACATGGCTTATTGACTAAGATTTTGTTAACAATAGTGTGACTATTCATCATCATCATTTTATGATTAATACGGAATCATGAATTGATATGTATTCCTTTAGAGCTTTCATTGTGACATTCAAGCAATGCTTCTGTTGGGGAAACACCCCAACACGTGTAGAAACTATCGTTTTTCACCG